>JAGFNQ010010320.1:0-52319 GCA_024364735.1 Boesenbergia rotunda | reverse complement strand
AGATTCCAAACAAGACACCGTAGCGGATTCTACCACGAAGCAGAATATATCGAACTTGGAAGCAGCAAGGAAGCAGTCTGGATCAAGAAGTTTGTCTCCGAACTTGGTGTGGTTCCAACCATTGATGATGCAGTGCCGGTTTACTGCGACAACAATGAGCTATTGACAAGCAAAGGAACCAAGGTCTCATAGCGATCCAACATGCTTCGCCGCTATCATCTGATAGAGAGATTATAAGTAGGAATGACATACAAATTGAGAGAGTTCCCACTGAAAGGAATATAGCGATCCTTAAACTAAGGCCTTGCCTCAAAGCAAGTTTGAGGGTCATGTTAGAGCTGTGGTATTGGATACCGTAGCGATTGGCATTAGGCCAAGTGGGAGTTTGTTAGTGATATGAGAGAAGTGTCCTAAGGCAATCGCCTTATGATTGTAAAACATTTATATTAATAAATGATAATTCACTATTTGAGTATACATGCTTGTGTATTTGATTGGGATCTTAAACTCATCTACTGAATGTCCGCAATACAACTCACAGCATAAGAGAATTGTCATGAGATCACAACTAGTGATTATCTCTAAATGCGCAAATGTGAAGTATTGAAAATATCCCTAGTCGATGAATTGATAAACGGACACTATCAATTCTGTTGAGACTAGCATGGGTTATTCTCTAATCAGCTGATTCTCATTGGCTGGTGACATTGGGATGTCCGGAGATAAACATGGATGCTAGTTAAGGGAACTAGTTCATTGGAGTGACTAGCTGTAAGACTTCATATGGGAATCTACATGTAGATATGTCAATGAAGATCTTACTGCGGCTTAAGTGCGATGTTCCTTTGACTTGCGGTGTTCAAGTCATATTGGTCATGGAGACTTATATTTTGACATCTTAAGCAAGCATCTCCAAGGAGGTGTGGACCCAGGATGATCGGTATAAGCCGAAGTGCCCGAAGATGTTTGAACAGCCTACAAAGGATTCACCACTCCTTGCGAGGAGATGTATACCCAGGCCTATCGTCGGATTGTTACTCAAAGCCTCTGGCCAGAGCATATCAGTTTAGAGTGAGAGTCTCTAAAATACATGAGAGTAATTAGAAATCCAAAGGACGAGTAAGACATTACTTGGGCTAGGCGTGACGTAGTCAGCCTAGTGGGACTGACACCTTTGACCATGTCCTGAACCAAGTAGTATAAGGTGGTGAAGGGAATGGGGCACGATTCATTAGAGCAGCTGAAGGGTTTCAGAATAATTTCTTCTGGGGTCAAACCGTTGATCTTTCGATTAATTGGGGATCATGATGTACTACTAGGTGCCACTCATGATCGTTCTATAATTTGTTGATTATAGACGGCCAACATAAATCGAAAGCCTATTTAGTCACACGCACTACGAGTAATCGAGGGATTGAAAACGAGTTGAAAATTGATTTTCCGATCAAGAGAAATAAGTCGAATCTGAGTTAATCAGAGGCGCAATGGAAGCTAAAAATGGTTAAGTCTTTTGAAGGCTTTTGGCGAATTAAATGAGTTTAATTCGATCGGTTCGCGGTTGTTTGGCCGACTAAAGAGGGTATCCCTCTTGTTAGTGGCCAGCCAACCAAAGGAGAATAAACCAATTTAATTGGTTTAATTAATTAAATAAATCTAGTACGATTTATTTTATAAATTATGGATAAATAAATTTGTATAAAGAAATTTATATAAATAAATTTGTAGAAATTTATTCCTTTTATGGAAGTTAAAATAATCCATGAAATGGTTTATTTTAATTTTATAAAATCAATTATGAATTGATTTTTCCATAATAAGAAAGTTTATAAATTTCTTATAAAATTTATTCTATAATTTAAAGAGAAGAAGAATTTGTTTTATTATAAATTAGTTATAATAAAACTTGTTTTTTAAACGGAATAATTCATAAGAATTTATAGGATAAATTTCTTATGATAATTAGTTAGTTTTATTATAAAGTTAGTTATAATAAAATTCATAAGAAAATTTATAGGATAAATTTCTTATGATAACTAATTTGTTTTATAATTTAGTTATAATAAAACTAGGCTTAAAAGGAATAAGCAATAAGAAAATTTATAAGATAAATTTCTTATAACTAATTCCGTTAATTCGGTTTAGAGGGAGACTTAGCAAAGGAGTTGCTACTATATAAAGGAACCAAAGGCTAGCCCTTAATTCCAATTCAAGTAATTGAATCATAGAGCTCTCCCTCTCTCTCTTAATCTCTTCTCCTCTCCCTCTCCCTCTCTTGCCTAGGGCCGGCGCCCACCCTAGAGGATTAGGGCCGGCGCACAAAGGACTTCTTGGAGGAGGCCGTGAGCTTCAAGAAGAAGAAGGAGAACCCGAACACGAAGAAGAAGAAGCGGATAGCGACTCCTCTCTTCTCGGAATTCGATTCCGTTTTCTTCTTGGTTAGTTTCCTATCTTCCTCTTGATCTTTCAAGTTGTGCCTATAGAGAATCTAGTAGTTCTCGTCGGCACAAAACTCGTGACTTTGCGAAGTCATCCCGAAGAGAACTCGGCGTGGACGCGAATAGAGGCGAAGCTTCCAAGGGACGCTACGTTGGATCTCGTCCCTCTTACTTCGAGTTACGCGAGTACTTGGTAAATTAGTTTACTTTTCGCAAACTTTTATTTTATGATTATGTCGACACACTATAAGGTTGCATGCTAGATACGAAGTTAAAATAATTTAGGAAATTATTTTATGCAAACTCTTCTGCTGCACGTAAAAATTTTAAATTTTACGAACTCGTATCCTTGTCGACATGCACCCGGTCCCAACAGGTTTTCCTTGAGAAAACTTCACAAGAGGGCTTAATCTTCAAGTGTTAAGGGTCATCTACTAGGTTACAAGGGCTAAAGGTGATCAAGGGACAACCAAAGTCTTCATCATCTTCCCTTTTTAAGGTCTAAAAACCAAGATAACCCAAGGTAAGACTCCCTCACCTGTGGTATAATGGTTTTTGAGTTATTTTCATGATACAAGAAATTGTTTGAACCATATATGAAGAAATACCAAAGTTAGGGCTACCAAGGGTTTCGGCCACCATGGGTTCTATGATTTGGTTTTGATCCAACTCCTTAATATTGTTCCTTATGTTTTATTATGTGGTAAGAGATGTTAATAAGGGTTATGTGAAAGTTTGTACATGATTTAAGGCCCTAGAAACTTTCGGCCAAGATGGGATTTAGGGCTAGGGCTCAAGGTTAACTCCAAGCAAGGGTTCAAATGTTTTCCTATGGAAGTATATGTAAATTATAGGATGTAAATTTGTAACTTTATGAATTTGTTCATGTGATGGTGACCCATTAGGGTTTCGGCCAAGGTCCCAAGGTAGGGCTAGGGCTTAAGGTTAACTCCAAACAAGGGTGCAAATGTTTTCCTATGGAAGTATGTATAAGGTGTAGGATGTAAATTTGTAATTTTATGAATTTATTCATGTGATGGTGACCCATTAGGGTTTCGGCCAAGGTCCCAAGGTAGGGCTAGGGCTTAGGTTAACTCCAATTATGGGGGTTTGATGGCTCCCTAAGGCCTTGTATGTGATGTATGGATGTTCTTTTACTCATGGAACCCTCCCTATTGAGTGAGTGATGGAGCCTCATGCTAGGGAACCATTCGGCCAACTCCCAAGGTTTAGGGTTTGGGTTGGGTTAAGACCCCAAGGATGCAGGTCTATGGGGTACTATGATGTATGTAGAGATTTAAGTATGTTGGAAGAATAGTTATGCCAATTGAAACCCTAGCTTATGTATCATGAATTATATGTTAGGTCACTTGTGAAGATGATTCCTAAATGTTTAGACATGTGCCATGATTTATGAATGATATGTATGTATGCCATGTCTTATGAATGATATGTAGGTATGCCATGCTTTAGGGATGATACGTATGTATGCCATGCTTTATGAATAATTTACATGTATGCCATGCTTTAGGAATGATACGTATGTATGCCATGCTTTATGAATAATTTACATGTATGCCATGCTTTATGAATGATATGTACGTATGCCATGTTTAAGAATGAAAAGGATGAATGAAGTTAAAGTTTATGCTTTCGAGGCATAATGATGTTATGGAACGAAAATGATGAATGAATGAATATGCTATGAATGTTTATGAATGAAGAAGCATGTGAAGATATTTTATTTTATGAATGGACTTGTACCGGACCTAAGTAAGGTCCACGGTTCTGGACTACCGATGAAGCTGTTCACGGTTCGGGACTACCGATGAAGCTATCCTTACGGTTCGGGACTACCGATGAAGCTGTCCCTACCCTAGTAGGTCAAGATTAGCTACCTCGTATTTACTTAGGGATGCACGCATATGATGTATGAATGTGGTACAAGCCAGGGCCCAATGAATGTTATGATTATGTTAAAGTATTTAAAAGCATGATTTTAAAGATTAAGCATCCTTATATATATATATATACATTTGCCACATGCATCCATCCATGTTATGCATTATATTTATGATAAGAATATTATGCAAAGTAAGTTTATGCAAGGTATGTTTATGCAAATGATCTTATTTACGTTCATGCTAATTTATAATGCCATGATTTTATTTACGTTCATGCTAATTTATAATACCATGATTTTATTTATGTTCATGCTAATTTATGATGTCATGATTATTTATGTTTATGCTAAGTTAGGATGCCATGATTTTATTTACGTTCATGCTAATTTATAATGCAATGATTTCATTTATGTTCATGCTAATTTATGATGTCATGATTAATTATGTTTATGCTAAGTTAGGATGTCATGATTTTATTTACGTTCATGCTAATTTATGATGCCATGATTTTAATTATGTTCATGCCAAATTATATTGCTATGATTTTATTTATGTACATGCCAGATTATAATGCCATGATTTTATTTATGTTCATGCTAATTTATGATGTCATGATTTAATTTATATTCATGCCAAATTATAATGCCATGATTTTATTCATGTTCATGTTAGTCTATGATGCCATGATGATATCTATGTTCATGCTGATGCCATGATGATATCTATGTTCATGTTTATACGACGTATGGATTTTGTGAGTAGGAAAAGGGTCTTACTAAGCCTCCGTGCTTATAGTTTTATTTTCTTATACCGCAGATTAAGCAAGAGATTTCAAAGGAAGCAACTGGAGAGGCAAGACCATGTGTGTGTGGTAGTGACATGGCCAAGAGTCCCTCGCATTTCACTGATTGCATGTTTTGTTATCTTACAATACTTATGTTGGTTATGCTTTACTTATGATAGCTATGCCTATGAAACAACCTACTACTTATGAAGTTATGGATAAACTACTTGCTACCTGAAAGGCTTATGAATGAATTATGGAAAGTAAATAATCATGATGCTATGCATGCTGGTAATAGGTTACCTGAAATGCTCATAAAAGCTTATGAATGTGTTATGAAAAGTGATATCATGATGATAGATATGTGTATATGATTTAAGCACTAATTGCATGGTTAAAAGCATGTGAAAAAGAATTTATGATTCCGCTGCATTAAGATGTATTATGTGCACATGTATGTTTAGCGTAACGCCATTTTATGAAAAAAAAAGACGGGCGTTACACATCTTGCCTCCATGTCATCCTTCATGTACGTCTCGAAGTCCACTTCCCTCGGCTCATCTACCCTGCTTTTTCCATGGTCCCTAGGATGCGCACATAAGCCCACGGCTTACCTCTATGCCACCCTTCACCGTACTCGAAGATGTCCAACCAAGTCTATGTATATCCTGCAAACTTGCACACTCACATACACATATTAGATCAACATGAAACCCTAACTTAATCCTATTGGCACACACATCAAAACCCATAATCCTCCCGATCATACTTGGGCCGATTGCCCCAACAGTTTCTTGGCGCAAGGAGGATCTTCTCTTCCAGTTGTGACCGGTGGAGACTTGAGAAGGAGGAGCTAGGGCTGTCGGTGGCTAGGAGGTGGCATTTTGGGGGCCGACAGTAGGGATAAAGGGGGCGGCGGCGGCAGCTTTAAGAGGGATGAAGAAGAGCTTCTTCTCTTCTCTTCAGTTCCTTCATCATTGTTAGTAATATGAGAGAAGTGTCCTAAGGCAATCGCCTTATAATTGTAATCATTTACTTTAATAAATGAATATTCACTATTTGATTATACATGTTCGTGTATTTGATTGAGATCTTAAACTCATTTACTGAATGTCCGCAATACAATTCACAGCATGAGAGAATTTGTGATGATTTCACAACTAGTGATTATCTCTACATGTGCAATTGTGAAGTATTGAAATTGTCCCTAGTCGATGAATTGATAAATACGGATACTATCAATTCTATGGAGACTAGCATGGGTTATTCTCTAATCAGCTGATTCTCACTGGCTGGTGACATTGGGATGTCCGGAGATAAACATGAATGCTAGTTAAGGGAACTAGTTCATTGGAGTGACTAGCTGTAAAACTTCATATGGTAATCTACATATAGATATGTCAATGAAGTTCTTACTGCAGCTTAAGTGCGATGTTCCTTTGACTTGCGGTGTTCAAGTCATCTTGGTCATGAAGACTTATACTTTGACATCTTAAGCAAGCATCTCCAAGGAGGTGTGGACCCAGGATGATTGGGTATAAGCCGAAGTGCCTGAAGATGTTTGAACAGCCTACAAAGGATTCACCACTCCTTGCGAGGGGATGTATACCCAAGGCCTATCGTCGGATTGTTACTCGAAGCCTCTGGCCAGAGCATCACATGATCAGAGTGTGAATATCTCAGATACATGAGAGTAATTAAAATCCGTTGGATGAGAAAGACATTACTTGGGCTAGGTGTGACGTAGTCAGCCTAGTGGGGACTGACACACATAGATCGTGTCCTGAACCAAGTGGGTATAAGATGGTGAAGGGAATGAGGCACGATTCATTAAAGCTGCTGAAGGGTTTCAGAATAGTTTCTAAGGTCAACCGTTGATCTTTCGATTAATTGGGGATCATGATGTACTACTAGGTGCCACTCATGATTGTTCTATAATTGGTTAATTATAGACGACCAACATAAATCGAAAGCCTATTTAGTCACATGCACTACGAGTAATCTGAGGGATTTAAAATGAGTTGAAAATTGAATTTCCGATCAAGAGAGATAAGTCGAATCTGAATTTTTCAGAGACGCATCGGAAGCATAAAATGGCTAAGTCTTTTAATGACTTATTGGACGAATTAAATGAGTTTAATTCGTAAGGTTTCGGCTTGGGCTTGGCCGGCCAAAGAGGGTCCACACCCTCTTTGTTTGGCCGGCCACAATAAGAGGGAAGAACCAAATTTTTTGGTTTATTTTATTTTATAAAATCAATAATGGATTGATTTACCATGATAAAGAAATTTATATAAAGAAATTTCTTTCCATAAAAAAAGGGGAGATATGGTTGTTTTTATTATAAATTAAATTATAATAAAAACTTGGCATAACGGAATAATTCATGGGAAAAATTTATAAGATAAATTTCTTATGAAAAATTTATTCCGTTAAGAGGAGACTTGGCGATTAAGAGACTACTATATAAAGGTACCAAGGCAAGGCTTGAAAATTAATCCAAGAGATCAAGGATTCTTGCCTAGCCTCTCTCCCTCTCCTTCTCTCCCTCTCCCTCCTCTAGTGGTGCCGGCCCTAGAGGCCCTCCTTTTGGTTGCCGTGAGCTTCCACCACCAAGAAGAGGCCGAAGAAGAAGAAGAAGAAGCGGGCGCAACTCCTTCCTTCCTCCCGGAATCTTGATTCCGTTCTTCGTTTGGTGGTTAATCTTTCCATCTCTCTCTTGGTATTCTTGTCGTGCCTTTGGAGAATCTAGTAGTTCTTGTTGGCACGAAACTCGTGGCTTTGCGAAGTCATCCCGAAGAAAACTCGGCGTGGACGCGAATAGAGGCGGAGCTTCCAAGGCACGCTACGGTTGGATCTCATCCCTTTCTTCGAGTTACGCGAGGTAACATGTAAATTAGTTTACGTTTCTGTAAAATTTTAATATATGATCATGTCTATATAATATAAGGTTGCATGCTAGATGTGTGGTTAAAATAATTTGTGAAATTATTTATGCTAAGTCTTCCGTTGCACGTAATAAAATTTAAAATTACGAACCCGCATCCATGTCAACATGCACCCGGTCCCAACAGTGGTATCAGAGTCGATTAGTGTTTGACATAATCATATAATTGTTTTGCTGAAAACTTTGTCATGATCTCAATTTTGGAAAATTTTCCAATTATGGAAACTTTCCAATTATGATAAATTTTAGATTTAGGAATTTCAAAGTTTGGAAATCCTCATGAAATTTCGCAAACTTTTGAAATATTCTAGTTTCTGAAATTTTATGATAATTGTGAAAACTTCCCATTTTTGGAAACTTTCCAATTTTGGAAATTTCCTATTTTGGAAATTTTCCAATTTTGGAAACATGTAAGTTTTCTTTGTACCAGAAACTTTCAATTATTCTGAAAACATATTATGAAATCTCGCAATTTTGGGCACTTTCTTTCAAGAAAATCTAGACAAATTTATGGATTATTAATTGACAATTAAATTCGAATTTGTTTTAAATTATTAACAAAATTCTTTATTTTGGATTGAGCCTCGGGGAGCCGTCCAATTTAAAGTTAGTTGATGTATTTTAATTTTCTATTTTGAATAAAATTGTCATGTTTAATTTGGTTATGCCTCGGGGAGCGGACCAAATTAGATTTACAACAAATTCCTTTTTTTGGGTATCTGAGCCTCGGGGAGCAACCCAAAGAAAATAATTTGTTGAAATTAATAAATTCATAAATAAAATATGTAATCAAATCTTGAAAATTTTGAGGTGATTCTCAAACGATAATTTCCTTATTTGATTTAAGAGGTGATGCGCTTACATATTGTTGTCTCCAAAATTAATTAAGAAAATGGTTTCCTATAGAATTTTCTTAAATAAGATTTTCATGAAAATAATATGTAGTTGAATTAAGGGAATCTGTCTCTTAATTTAATAAGATTTGATTTAGAGAAATCAAAGCCTTAAACATATTATTTCCGAAATTGATTATGACAATTCAGGAAATTGTTTCCCAAAATAATTCCTTGAATAAAGTATGAAATTAGAATTAGGAAATCCGGTTCCTAATTCAATTAATGAGACTTGATAAATTAAGTCACATACATACTTTATTAAGGAAATCGTTAGTACATGACATAATTATATGTCATAAATGTGCTTAGAAAAGAAAGGATGAGACCCAAAACCCCTTACAAAATATTAAGGCCAACACCTTCCATTAATATGGTTAGAACCGGAGTTTTGTTTCTCGTTTGGGTTGATGGACACATCCATGCCTGGCTTGAACCTCAACATGTTCAAACCATGGAATTAGTTTATGATTAATATAGTTGGAGTCAGAGGTCAATCCTTAGTTTTGGTTGTTGGGCACATCCAAGCCTGACTAAACGGTTGAATGATCTCCAACCATATTAAAACTATTTCTTGATTAATGGGTCAGCCTTAAGCTTAGAGCATCGATTTGTTGTGCCACAGCCAAGGTCGATGTAAAGAGAGGTGCAGTTGGGTGCTATGTATAATGTTGCATACTTGTTAATGAGTTAACAACCCAATGATTTATGCAAACATTCAATTAGTTGATAGTATAAAGTAATAGTTACATATATGTGATATGTAATCGGTATAATTACCTACCTTCATAGCCAAGAATAATTTGATGGCCACAGCCATGGTTGTTCTTATCTATGGTTGGATATCGACCTATTTGGAGATGTTCCTACGATCTCCCGAATTGATAAAAAGGGTTATTCAATTCAAAAAATAAATAGGATTTAATTAATGTATGTTGATGCATTCTTTATCATTCTTCTCACATAAGCTCAATTTGTATTTCTAGGATAATCACTCGATCATGTCTTCTCTGAATTTGCGTTCCATTTTGGACACCAATAAACTGACTGGGCCAAACTTCATGGACTGGCTTCGAAACCTGAGGATAGTCCTCAAGGCAGAGAAGCTTGTTTATGTCCTTGAAGATCAACTTCCCAACCGTCCTCCAGAAAATGCAACTCCAGACCAGTTAGTGGCCTATCAGAAACATGTGAACGATTCTGAACTTGCGAGTTGCATCATGCTAGCCGCTATGGTACCTGAGCTACAAAAGCAGCATGAGCATATGGATTCTGATACCATAATCTTCCATCTTCATGAGTTATTTGATGAGCAGGAGAGATCCGAAAGGTTCGAGGTCTCCAGACTCCTCTTCACCTCTAAGATGCAGGAATGCACTTCTGTCTCACAGTTTGTGTTGAAGATGTTGGGGTACATTGTGCGACTGGGCACACTCAGTTTTACAATGGATCATGAACTAAGTATTGACTTAATTCTGCATTGTTTTCCCAAAAGTTATTCACAATTCGTGATGAACTATCGGATGAACAAGCTGGAGACTACCATTCCTGAGTTGCTAAACCTGCTGAAGACTATAGAGCCTACTGTAAAGCAGGATCAGAAGACGGTACTGTTAGTTGGTTCCTCGAAGAAAGGTTCTAAGAGGAAGGCCAAAGAACAGAATAAAGGAAAGAAGAAAAAGGCCAAAAAGACTGAAAAGACACCAAAAGGCACTTGCCATCACTGTGGCAAGGAGGGTCACTGTCGAAGAAACTGCAAGGTTTATCTTGAGTCCTTGAAGAAGAAGGCATCCGATGCCCCATCCTCTTCAGGTATCTTCGTTATTGAATGTCACTCTATTTCCTCAAACACCTGGGTACTTGATACTGGGTGTAGCTCACATATATGTAATGACATACAGGGGCTAAGGAATAGAAGAAGACTCGTCAAGGGAGAAGCGAATTTGCGAGTTGGAAATGGAGCAAAGATTGCTGCTGTTGCCATCGGAACATATTTGCTAAAGCTCCCTACTGGACGTGTCTTAGAATTGGATAATTGTTATTTTGTTCCTTCGTTAATAAAGAACATTGTATCTATTTCATGTTTGAATGAAAAGGGTTATCATTTAACTTTTAGTAACAATTGTTGTTACATAACTTTAAATGGTGTTCTTTATGGGACCGAAACTTTATGCAATGGTATCTACACGTTAGATTTATCCGATGACGTTTTCAATATCGAAGTTAGCAACAAGTGTGCTCGAATAGATAATCGAATAGACTCCTACACGTGGCATTGTCGTCTTGGCCAAAGTAAGAAACGCATGACCAAATTACACCGATGTAGAATTCTGGAATCATTTGAACCCGGTTCATTTGATACATGCGAATCATGCTTAAAAGACAAGATGACCAAATTACCCTTTTCCGGAAAAGGTAAACCAATGGAAGAATTGCTTGGTTTAATACATACTGATGTATGTGGACCAATGTCAACTCTTGCACAAGAAGGCTATAGCTACTTCATTACCTTTATCGATGATCACTCATGATTCGGGTATGTGTTCTTAATGAAATACAAATCTGAAGCTTTTGAGAAATTCAAAGAGTTCAGAAGTGAAGTAGAGAAACAGCTTGGCAAAAGTATTAAAATACTCCGATCTGATCAGGGTGGTGAATACTTAAGTCAAGAGTTTCAAGATTATCATAGGGACAATGGGATATTATCTCAATGGACTCCGCCGTATACACCACAGCATAATGGTGTATCTGAGAGGCGTAACCGAACCTTGATTGACATGGTTAGATCCATGATGAATCATGCAACTCTTCCAAAATCCTTTTGGGGCTATGCACTTAAGATAGCTGTTTACTTGCTAAACAGAGTCCCGACCAAGGTAGTCTCTACTACTCCATATGAGATGTGGAATAATAAGAAACCTCACTTAACTCACCTTAAGATATGGGGTTGTCCTGCTTACGTGAAGCGGACTGTATCAGACAAATTGAATGCTAAGTCTGATAAATGTCTATTTATTGGATACCCTAAGGAAACAAAGGGTTACCAATTCAATCATCCCTTAGAACAAAAGGTGTTTGTTTCAAGGCATGCTGTATTTCTGGAAAAAGAATCTTTTACAAGAAAACAGTGGGAGTGACATTGAACTTGATGAAGTTCAAGAAACTCCAATAGACATTACAGAGACACCTAGTCTAGACCCACAACCAATAACTCATAATGATGAGCTATCAGTTGAACCTAAAACAACACCACCTCTTCGTAGGTCTGATAGGACACGTAATATTCCATAGAGATACGGATTTCTCATAAGTGAATCGAACGACGTGTTACTCATAAGCGATGACGAACCTATCAGTTATGAAGATGTTCTGAAAAGTTCAGAAAGGGACAAATGGCTTGAAGCCATGAAGTCGGAAATGGATTCTATGTATGAAAATCAAGTATGGGACTTGGTTAACCCACCTGAAGGGATTAAGCCCATAGGGTGCAAGTGGGTTTTCAAGAAGAAAACCGACATGGAAGGTAATATTGTTACCTTTAAGGCTAGATTAGTGGCAAAAGGATATCGTCAGAAACAAGGAATTGATTATGACGAAACCTATTCGCCAGTAGCTATGCTTAAATCCATTCGGATGCTCCTGGCCATAGCAGCTCATTATGATTATGAGATATGGCAAATGGATGTGAAAATAACTTTCCTTAATGGAAACCTGCTTGAGGATGTATACATGATACAACCTGAAGGTTTCACATCGGTTGATAAAACCAAAATATGCAAGCTTCGACGATCCATATATGGACTGAAGCAAGCATCCAGGAGCTGGAACATCCGTTTTGATGAGACAATCAAAGAGTTTGATTTCTCATAAAATCCTGACGAACCTTGTGTGTACAAGAAGGTTAGTGGGAGTGCAGTCGTATTCCTAGTGTTATATGTCGATGACATATTACTTATAGGAAACGATATATCAGTCTTACAGTCAGTTAAAATTTGGTTGTCCAAAACTTTCTCCATGAAAGACCTAGGAGAAGCAACCTATATCCTTGGGATTAGAATCTATAGAGATAGATCAAAACGGTTGCTTAGTCTTTCGCAATCTACATATATAGACCGAGTGCTAGAAAGGTGTAGCATGTCGGAATCCAAGAAAGGTTACCTTCCCATCAGGCATGGGATCAACCTTTCGAAGTCTTTGTGTCCGCGCACAGAAGACGAGAGGATTTGCATGAATAAGATTCCTTATGCATCCGCGATAGAATCTATCATGTATGCTATGTTATGTACTAGGCCCGATGTATCGTACGCTCTGTGCGTCACAAGCAGATACCAGTCTGATCCAGGAATGGATCATTGGGCGGCTGTCAAGACAATCCTTAAGTACTTAAGAAGAACTAAGGATGTGTTCCTAATATATGGAGAAGGAGATATGGTAATACGTGGGTATACAGATGCCAGTTTCCAGACAAATAAGGATGACTCCAAATCTCAGTCTGGATACGTATTTACTTTGAATGGAGGCGCAATAAGTTGGAAGAGTTCCAAGCAAGACACTGTAGCGAATTCTACCACGGAAGCGGAATATATTGCGGCTTCGGAAGCAGCAAAAGAAGCAGTCTGGATCAAGAAGTTTGTCTCGGAACTTGGTGTGGGTCCAACCATTGATGAAGCAATACCGGTTTACTGTGACAACAATAGAGCTATTGCACAAGCAAAGGAACCAAGGTCTCATCAGTGATCCAAATACGTGCTTCACCGCTATCATCTAATTAGAGAGATTATAAGTAGGAATGATATACAAATTGAGAAAATTCCCACTGAAAGGAATTTGGCGGATCCTTTAACTAAGGCCTTGCCTCAAAGCAAGTTTGAGGGTCATATTAGAGACTGTGGTATTGGATACCGTAGCGATTGGCATTAGGCCAAGTGGGAGTTTGTTAGTAATATGAGAGAAGTGTCCTAAGGCAATCGCCTTATGATTGTAATCATTTACTTTAATAAATGAATATTCACTATTTGAGTATACTGTTCGTGTATTTGATTGAGATCATAAACTCATTTACTGAATGTCCGCAATACAATTCACAGCATGAGAAAATTTGTGATGAATTCACAACTAGTGATTATCTCTACATGTGCAATTGTGAAGTATTGAAATTGTCCCTAGTCGATGAATTGATAAATACGGACACTATCAATTCTGTGGAGACTAGCATGGGTTATTCTCTAATTAGCTGATTCTCACTGGCTGGTGACATTGGGATGTCCGGAGATAAACATGAATGCTAGTTAAGTGAACTAGTTCATTGGAGTGACTAGCTGCAAAACTTCATATGGTAATCTTCATATAGATATGTCAATGAACTTCTTACTGCAGCTTAAGTGCGATGTTCCTTTGACTTGCGGTGTTCAAGTCATCTTGGTCATGAAGACTTATACTTTGACATCTTAAGCATGCATCTCCAAGGAGGTGTGGACCCAGGATGATTGGGTATAAGCCGAAGTGCCCAAAGATGTTTGAACAACCTACAAAGGATTCACCACTCCATGCGAGGGTATGTATACCCAAGGCCTATCGTCGGATTGTTACTCGAAGCCTCTGGCCAGAGCATCACATGATCAGAGTATGAATATCTCAGATACATGAGAGTAATTAGAATCCGTTGGACGAGAAAGACATTACTTGGGCTAGATGTGACGTAGTCAGCCTAGTGGTAGTCAGCCTAGTGGGGACTGACACACATAGACCGTGTCCTGAACCAAGTGGGTATAAGATGGTGAAGGGAATGAGGCACGATTCATTAAAGCTGCTGAAGGGTTTCAGAATAGTTTCTGAGGTCAACCGTTGATCTTTCGATTAATTGGGGATCATGATGTACTACTAGGTGCCACTCATGATCATTCTATAATTGGTTAATTATAGACGACCAACATAAATCGAAAGCCAATTTAGTCACACGTACTATGAGTAATCCGAGGGATTTAAAACGAGTTGAAAATTGAATTTCCGATCAAGAGAGATAAGTCGAATCTGAATTTTTCAGAGACGCATCGGAAGCATAAAATGGCTAAGTCTTTTGAAGACTTATTGGACGAATTAAATGAGTTTAATTCGTACGGTTTCGGCTTGGGTTTGGCCGGCCAAAGAGGGTCCACACCCTCTTTGTTTGGCCGGCCACAATAAGAGGAAAGAACCAAATTGTTTTGTTCAAATTTATAAAATAAACCGCTCGTGGTTTGTCTTATAAAATTATGGATAAAGAAATTTGTATAAAGAAATTTATATAAAGAAATTTAAATAAAGAGATTTATTTTTCATGGAAATTTAAATAAACCTTGGATTGGTTTATTTTATTTTATAAAATCAATAATGGATTGATTTACCATGATAAAGAAATTTATATAAAGAAATTTCTTTCCATAATAAAAGGGGAGACATGGTTGTTTTTATTATAAATTAAGTTATAATAAAAACTTGGCATAACGGAATAATTCATGGGAAAAATTTATAAGATAAATTTCTTATGAAAAATTTATTCCGTTAAGAGGAGACTTGGCGATTAAGAGGCTACTATATAAAGGTACCAAGGCAAGGCTTGAAAATTAATCCAAGAGATCAAGGATTCTTGCCTAGCCTCTCTCCCTCTCCTTCTCTCCCTCTCCCTCCTCTAGTGGCGCCGGCCCTAGAGGCCCTCCTTTTGGTTGCCGTGAGCTTCCACCACCAAGAAGAGGCCGAAGAAGAAAAAGAAGCGGGCGTAACTCCTTCCTTCCTCCCGGAATCTTGATTTCGTTCTTCATTTGGTGGTTAGTCTTTCCATCTCTCTCTTGGTATTCTTGTCGTGCCTTTGGAGAATCTAGTAGTTCTTGTTGGCACGAAACTCGTGGCTTTGCGAAGTCATCCCGAAGAAAACTCGGCGTAGACGCGAATAGAGGCGGAGCTTCCAAGAGACGCTACGGTTGGATCTCGTCCCTTTCTTCGAGTTACGCGAGGTAACATGTAAATTAGTTTATGTTTCTGTAAAATTTTAATATATGATCATGTCTATACAATATAAGATTGCATGCTAGATGTGTGGTTAAAATAATTTGAGAAATTATTTGTGCTAAGTCTTCCGCTGCACGTTATAAAATTTAAAATTACGAACCCGCATCCATGTCAACATGCACCCAGTCCCAACAATCATCTTTTTCCTCATCACTTCAGTTCCCTTGGGGCTGGTGCTCAACGGCGGTTGGAGGTGCTCAGCGGCGCTCGGTGGAGAGGAGATAGGCGTCGGTGGAAACCCTAGAAGAAGGGTTTTATTTGGCGCAAGGGAAGGAGAATGAAAGAGATCGTTTGGGAGCCCTTGGTGATTCCGATTCTTGGTAGCTCGTCTCCCACATGACGTCCAAGAGAGAAGGGATATAAGGTAGAAGACTACGAGTAAAGTGAGATATATTTCTCTCTTGGTTCCCTCTTTGATCTTATCATTTTATATGATGAAATAATTAGTTATCATGTTTAATTATTAGTTTAATTAATGTTTGATAATTAATTATTGGACCCCGATAATAAACACAAAAATTGGCGATCCACTCGTCGTCTTTTCAGCAGTTGATCGGTTAGGCGAATTACAAGGCTCGATCTTTGAGATTGGTCAAGTTGTAATTTGAATCGATTGAAACGATGACGAGATGGTCGTTTGGGAGATGGATCTCCATTTTGATTAATTTTTTAATCCGTAGACATGGAGAGGTCTCTCAAGGATGACCAAGTATTCGCTTAGAAAACTAGCCAAGTCATACCGCAACAAACAGGAACATCATGTAAACATGTTTTTGGTCTCATTCCATTAGCTTTACAAAATTTATCTCATTGTTTCATCATAGATGGATGCGACCATAAATATGAAATTATGATTCTAATTGGTTTAATATAACTTTCTAAAAGTTTTAATTCATCTTGAACACATAAATTAAAACATGATATACACAACGAATATGAAAAAATAAACCACCAATAACAGATTGGCAAATAAATTTTAGTTTATCTATAGAAGCGGTATTAGAACTAGCATTATCTAATGATATTGAAAATATTTTATGAGTCAATTCATATTCTTTTAAAATTAAACATAATAATTATGTAATATTATGAGTTGTATGTGATTCATAAAAAACTCTATAAGCTATCAATCTTTTTTGGAGGATCCAAGAGTTATCGATCCAATGGCAAGCCACACCCATATAACAATTTGTTTGCCATTGATCACTCCAAATATTGGAAAATAAAGAAATTTTATTATTTAATTTACTAAATTCATCAATTAAATACTTTTTTCCTTATTTTACTAATCTTTTAATTGTACGAGTAAGTGTAGTTCTAGGAACATGTTTAGCACATGAATTAAGATATTCTTTACAAAACTCTTCAAATGTGCATTTAGATCCAAAACTAAAAGAAAGATATTCTACGGAAACAAATTTAGCTAATGATTCTTTTAATTTATTATTAGAATATTAAAATAAACCAGAATCAGTACTACTACCGCTATAAAATCTTGATAATTGTGCTTAAGAGCGGTCGAGTTCATATTTCGTCGGGTGCTTCATTTCTACATGTCATTTCAACGACCCATAGCTACCACCGACTTGAAATTTGTAGGAAACATTGCAATGCTTACATTTTGCATGTAATTCTCCCGACAGAAGTGTGACCTTCTCAAAATTTTAAGCCAAAATAGAAGAATTTAGAGGAGGATTTTTTTTGAACCTTAGAAGTAATTGTATTAGTACTTCATTGTGTTTCGGGCATCAAAAGGTGCTGGGGCTGAGCCTTGGTCTCATCATCAGTGAATTGAATTTTAATGTCAAGATCCTCATGCGCTATTTCTTTTTCCCTCCAAGATCGAGATGATAAAGCTTCATGGCCTCCTTCCATTGTCGTCGAAAGATGGAGTCGAAAACGCGTAGAGAATATGAAGTTGAGAATGAGAGTAGAGAAGATGTGTGTGAAAATGATGAAATAAACTCCCTATTTATAGAGTTTGGATAATAACGGTCACTAAATCATAGTTATTGATCAAAAAATAGACAAATGATCTTAACCGTTGAAAAAAATAAAAAAATAAAAAAAAAACATCCCAACGGCTCTGAACCACCGGTTACTGGCGGTTCGGAGTCGTTGGAACCGTGGGTTGAACGAACCGGCGAGCCATCGGTTCAGCTTGGGTAGGCCCAGGTACAAGCTGGTCCCGCCTCTTGGTCGGGTCTAATTCAGCCCTTCTAGCTCTTTTTCAATCCTACAATCCCTACCAAATCTCAATGTCAAGTCCAGCCTATTTGAGGCCCTAGGCGAAACAAAATTAAGCCTTTAATATTGTTTTAAAAAAATTCCATACCCTTTTTATGCATAATTGGGACTGATAGATTTAATTTTTTAAAAGTAAATTAAAATATTAATTTTGAAAAAATAAATTTTTATATAAAATTTATTTTTTTAGATTTTGAGATCCAAATTCACAACTAAACCAAATCAGTCATTATCATTTATCAAGAATTAAATGAGTATTTTTAGACATAGAATAAAAGAAAAAATAAATTATATTTTTCATCATCTAAACCCGTTGTAAATGATAGAATGGAAATAAAGGAAAAAATCAAAAAATTAATGATGGTAAATATATCTAAATAAAAACTAAACTTAATATTTATCGAGGAAGTAAAATGGTAGTGATATCTAACTCGCTATTGTTAAAAAATAATAAAATCCTATATTTCGATCTAATACAATATGGACGAAATCGGATCAGCGTGCAGTGTTATGTATAATTTCTCTTATCCAATCTCAACAATCGAGAGAAATATAGAGAGATGGAGTTGTAAAAGGAGAAGAGGGAGAACTCGAAGAATAAATTATCATTTTATTTTACATTGTGTGAATAAAAAATTTCTAATTCATATTTTTACCGATCAAAGGAGAAAGCATATGAAGAAGAAACATAACATGAAACAAGACTAAGGTTGCGATATATTGAAAATGAATGATTAGATCCTATAAAATAATATACATAATTAAAAATAAATTTAAAATATATAAAAAAATCCTTTGTGGCTCTATAAGTTAGACTCATAATGAGATCTTTATGAAATCCAAAACTTTGATTAGAAATTGAGATCATATAAATCCTTTATCACATGGACTTAAGGGTAAGGGTGGAGCTAATGTAGGTCTAGTGTAGGTGGGGAAAAAAAGAGAGAAGGTTATTCTATTGTTGCCTAAGCCCTTGAAGGGCGTTTTATCATTAAAAAAATGATTAACGAGGTTTTTCCAACCTCGGGCGACCAGCCCGGCCTGAGAGAAGTTTCCCATAGGCCAGCAGGGTAAATCGGGAAGCACTCGCAATGGGCGGTCTAGAAGCCCAGCGTCTCAGGGTTCACGCCCCATTTGGAGGAAAAATTCCTACAAATATGCTATAGCTGGGGATCGAACCGCAGATGCCTAGGATAGCGACTAGTCACCCTACCACTGCACCATAGCCCCTGAGGTGCGTTTTACCATAAAGGAGTTAATGGAGGAAGATACCAAACGTCCACCGGTCCCGATCACTTCCATGGCCTTCGCCTTTGATGATTTCATGGGCTAAATACTCATAAGTCACAGCAAAGGACATTGATCGGGCAAGAGTTGGCTCGACCACAAGCTCGGGTAGTGTAGTCTCCATGGGATGGACTGATGGTTAGTGCGTGGGTGTTGCCAGCATGAGGTCTGAGTATCAAAACCTGGCAAAGCCAGTGTGCTCGCCCTTCCCACGCACTAGTCATAACATCCGAGCTAGTAGCCCCCATGATTTATGTTAGGATGTATACTAAAGGTTGTGCTTTTGGTTAAAATACATTTACATTTTAAAAGAAAATCGCAAAATCACCCAGTGCATATTTATATTAGTATGTGCACAAAATGTCTGATACTTTGCATTGAAGATAACATGGTGCATGGCGACGCACAGAAGATCATGTTATCAAGTTCCTTGCAGAAGTATAAGAAAGAGGCTCACAACCGAGATGGATTTGGACAAACCATCGGGATGCTTGTAGCGTAATTAGGTATAGTTTGTCTTAACCATAGAATTGCACTTGTGTACTTTGTGTGCATTGAGTAGGACCAAAAGAGAGGTCATCCAATTTTGTACTAACTTCATAAATTGCTTTAGACCTCGGATATATATTATATATGGAGTACGATCTCTTAATCCCGAAATAATAACGGACACGTATAATTAATTATTGTTTCTTTGACTTACTAATGGGTGAGATTTATTCTGTTAAATCGATAGGCCCAGTAAATTGGGAAATAATATTAATTATATGATGTGTCGTTGATTATTGAGGGAATCCATGTCCTGGTGAGTCAGGATGATGATGCCCCCTTGGTGAGCTCGAATGGATCGTTATGTAAAATCTTGCAAGTGGACTATGGTCCGACATTATGAAAAAGTTGAGTGATACTAATCAAGGATCAAGAAGATAATTAATTAAAATTATCAGTAATTTAAATTAATTATCGGGCATTCGATATCATAAACACGGGGAGATGGACGACTCATAATAGGTGGAGCCCGTATGAAAATATGGGGGTTGGTGAGGAAGTTCAATGAGATTCTTTAGTGGAATGGATCTCCATTAATGGATTGGGTTTGGATCCATTAGCGGGCCAAAAACAAACTCCTCCTCATGGTCCCTACCTTAGCCCTATAAATACCCCATAAGTGTCATGATACAGGGCTAAACGAATTAATTGAGAATTAATTCAATTAATCACAAAAACCCAAAACCCTCTCTCTATTGTTCTCTCTCCTAGGGCAAATTTGCGCCGACAAGAAGAAGGTGGAAGAAGAGGAGTTCTCTGTTGGTGCCGGAAGCACCAAAGTCAAACCTATGTTTTGATAATGGCAAAGGGGTTCAGAAGTTAAGATTTGGTTTTGATCTAACAAGCTTATTAAGTGTGCAGTAAAGTCTTAGGTACACTAGGCACTAAGTCCTGATTCTATGAATTGGTCCAGGCCGCGGGCTGGGCAACTAAGTCCTGACGTAAGGTTGGGCACGAAGACCTAGTGAGTGAAGCTGGGCACGAAGACCTGGTCGAGGACTGGGCACCGAAGACCTAGTGAGTGAAGTTAGGCACTAAGACCTGGTCGAGGATTGGGCACCGAAGACCTAGTGAGTGAAGCTGGGCAAAAGTCCAACTGGAGGAGCCGGTTGGCAAAAAGGTAAATTCTCCTGAGAGGAGTATGTGAGGATTCATTTCCCGTAGGAGGGAACATTAGGTGTCTGTTCGACCTAGGGTTCCATTTGGGAGATCCAAAGTCAGAACAGACAGCTCAGGCTGTAAATAATTTTCTAATCTTATCATTTGTATGCTTTGTATGTCTTTGGAACTAACCCTGGTTGCATGAATGAATGGAAGGAGTTTTCTGTACTCAGGCGCCTCAATGGAGTGAGGCGCCCCAGCTGGGCTAGGTGCCTGTATTGAGACAGGCGCCCTAGTGAAGGGTTAAACAGAGCATTCGAAGCAAACTGCCACGCAAGCCTCTGGACCAAGTCAAGCTAGGCGCCTGTGTTAACATAGGTGCCCCAGTCAGCTCAGGCGCCCCAATTGAAGGGATAAGCGCTGGCCGAGTCTACGGATTAGAGTTCTCGCAGGATAGGCCACGTGTCAGGCGCCCCATTCAACACAGGCGCCCCACTGACCAGTATAAATAGGGGTTCACCCACTTCAATATAACTTGCAAAATCTCGCTCTCAACACTTTCGTTCAAGCGCAACGCTCCGCAAGCTCCATACTCGCGATTCAAGCGCCGATGACGACCCACTACTCCGAACTTCCAACCTCTCCAGTCGTCGGTAAAAGTTTAATTCTTTAAGTGTTGTAATTTCATTTTCAGTTCTATATTTGTACTCCAACTTGTAAACTCTTTTCGAAAATAGAATTGTCCATCGTAAACGGTCAAAGACCGTGGGCCTTGGAGTAGGAGCCGACCGCGACTCCAAACCAAGAAAAAAGAAATTGTGTTAGCGAATGATTTTACTGTTTCCGCTGCGTAATTGCTCTCTTTGTCCGAAAATTTTTACGATTGATATTCACCCCCCCCCCTCTATCGATTCAATCCGATCCCACAATTGGTATCAGAGCGGGTGGCTCAAACATGATGCAACCACCAATTTGAGATTTTTTTTTCGGATTTACGAATTTTAAATTTTTTTTTCGTCCGAATTTTATCATTAATCAAGGTTGGTGCAACACCACTCGATCTTTGCCGCTATAAAAAATTCTTCCCGCACTACTAATCCTAGACTCAGTCTTGGAACAAGCTCTTTTTGTTAATTCTTTTTCAAAAAATTTTAATGGTCATGCAAGAGGGATACAGCACCGCCAGACCTCCTCTTTTAAGTGGAGAAGATTTCTCCTACTGGAAAAGCAGGATGGAAGTCCACCTGAAAACTCAGGTGGGCACGTGGATAATTATCTGGTCTGGGCTGGAAATTCCTAAAAATGCACAAGGCGTGGTGCAACACTATACCGAGTGGGATGCCCCACTGAAGAAGAAATTGAGGCCGACTTAAAGGCGACCCAAACTTTGTAATGCGGCTTAACAAAAGAGGAGCTAAACCGGGTAGGACCCTTCAACAGCGCGAAGGAGCTTTAGAAGAAGCTGATCAAGCTGCATGAAGGTATATCCGACACGAGGATCAGCAAAAGAGATCTGTTGCTTAACAGACTCTACATAATCAAGATGCATGACGGCGAGACTGCAGCCCAACTCCACGCCAGAATCCAGGAGCTGATGAACGGATTCCACACGATAGGTCACAAGGTTGAAAACCGTGACCTAATAAGGTATACTTTAAATTCTTTTACTAGAAACTCACTGTGGGCGTCTATTGTGGATGCCTACAAAGTTTCAAGGAATTTATCTGAAATTAAGCTAGATGAGCTATTTTCTGAATTAGAATTGTACGAACAGACTAACACTACCTTGTTCGAGAAAGGTATAGCTTTTGTTGCAGGAAAATCTCAAGGAAAAGCTCCCAAAAAGAAGCCTCAACCAGCACCCGAGTCTGACTCAGACTCGGAATCAGAAGATAGTGAAGGGGATCGACCCAAGTTGGTTCGGCTAGCTCGGGATTACTACAAAGAACTAAAGTACCAAACGAGCAAGAAGAAATCAAGTCGAAGAAAGGAAGATCCAGTAGAACCTTCAACGAGCTCGAAGAGCAAGACCAACGTTACTTGCTACGAATGCAACAAAAAGCGACACTTCAAGTCAGAGTGCCCCAACCTGAAGGAAACCAAGAAGGCGCGCAGGAAGAAGGCTCTTCAAGCCACCTGGGATGAATCATCTTTCGAAGAAGAAGAAGAAGTCCCGCATGCGAATCTACTCGCCCTAACTGCCTCGGAAGACGTCGACTCCGGATCAGAATCGGAAATAGACGACGGAAGACTCACAATCTCGGAGAACGGGCAAATCACAGTAAGAGGTTACTCAGAATATGAATTGTTGAAATTAATTTCTTACTTGTCTCGTAACTTGGCGAATGCCAAAATCTGGGTTGAGTCCCTCCGACAGGAAGTAAAACTCCTGAAAGAGGAAGTCAACTCGAGGTCCTTGACCGAGCAAATTCAGGAAGGAAACTCAACTCAAATCCAAAAACTTGAGGAAGAGAATTCCTCCCAGAAAACTCAAGTTAAGGAGCTCAGAGTTGCCTTGGAACGGTTTACTTCAGGTTCCAAGGGTCTTAACATGATCCTTGGAAAGCAGAAGTTCATACTCAATCGATCCAGACTCGGTTATCGAACCAAGTCAAGACAACATTCATATTATTCTGTATTGAACCAACCTAGAACCCGAGTCCAAGCATGGGTCCCCAAGCACTGTTTAAACAAACAAGCTAGACCTGTTGGATCGATGACGGTTGCTAGAGGGGGGGTGAATAGCAATTTTTGAATCTTCTTCTTCCTACGTTGTTAGTTGCTCAAGCGGAAATACAAAAGAATAAAACTAACAACAAGAAAGCAATGCTAACAATACCGATTTACTTGGTATCCACCCCTAAGGGTGACTAATCCAAGAATCCTTTGGTGGGTCACTCCCCGGATGACCTCCGGCTAGCCCTTGTCGCTCCTTGTGGGTGGAGAAACCTTGCCACAACACCTCGACAATATCCGAGAACCAAAGGCTACTAATATAATCTATTCAAGTAGATTTCGCCAAGAAACCCTAGCCCAAATCGAGTTCTCTTTAAATAGAACTCAGGCTTAAAAATCCGTTGCCAATCGACTGCTCCCAGGGCAGTCAACTGCCCCCACTCAGATTCAACCATTGACAGCCCCAACGTTTGAATTCTGCTACACACCAGTCGACTGCTCCTAGAGCAGTCGACTGGTCTCGGGTTAGAAATCTTCTGTGAGTTTCTGTGTTGGCTGGCAGTTAACTGTTATATTCTCAGTCGACTGTCCAGCTTACAAACACACTCCTACTCACTCTAATGACCTCCTCCATGCGTGCCTTCAGGTACACTCCCATGGCTTGCCCCTTGAAGTCCTCTTCCACCAGCTATCGTCCCTTGGATGCGCACGCAAGTCCTCGACTTGGCTCCATGCCACGCTTCACGTGTGCCCTTTGAAGTCCACATCCCGGCTTGCCCTTGGAGTCCTCCTCCCACGGCTCTTGTCCCTTGACTCAGCTGGCTCTTCACCAGCAGCCTTGACTATTACCTTCGCGCCCTCTTCATCTTCGGCCCTCGTCCCTCGGATACACACAAACCTCCAGCTTGTCTCCATGTCATCCTTCACATACGCCTCGAAGTCCGCGCCCCTCGGCTCATCATCCCTGCTATACCAAGGTCCCTCAGGTGCACACAAGCCTCCAGCTTGTCTCTATGCAACCCTTCACCATACCGAAGTCGTCCAGCCAAGTTCATATGTGTAACCTGCACATCCTGCACACTCAACATACACATATTAGATCACAAGGGAAAACTTAACTTAAACCCTTTGCCCAAACATCAAAACTCATGGTCACTCCGGACCATAGATTGCCTCAACAATCTCCCCCTTTTTGATATTTGGCAATATGTTTAAGTTACGGAAAACAAATATTAATAAGTAGCAAAAACAATGCTAAATAGATAACTGGACTCACGTTGCCAAGACTCCATCTTGGACTTACACCGCCAATGCATATGCGAATGCAAACATGTATAGATCCTATCCCTAAGGCATCCCACACCTAACCCTCCAAGTTAGGATGTTTTACCAAAATCGGGCTTTTTAAAGCTTCTCCCAAGCTCCCCCTACATTGGACTTACAAAGGCTTTTTAAGAACCTCTCCAAGGTTCCCCTTACGCCAAGAATGGAGCAACCATGCTCCCCCTTCATTTCAACTCCCCCTAAACCTAGGGTCTCCCGCAAAGGTGTATTTGGTTTCCCAAATTAAACTCAACACTTCTCCCCCTTTGCCTAACATCAAAAAAATTCCAACAATATCCCAATTATTGGATCTTTTAATCTCCAATGATCCTAAACATAGTGTACTAGCCCCCCATACACTAGTTTTCCATCATTTGGATACAAGTCAGCTGCTGGATATCCAGCCCTGACCAGTCAAATGCCCCCTAGGGTAGTCGACTGATACTCTGAAAATTAGTTTTTCAGCATTTCTGACTTCGAATTCAGAAATACATAACTAATTCCATAAATCTCCAAAAATTCCCAAATTTCATGAAGAAGTTTGTGGTACCCATACCTACTTGGGAAAAATACATTCAACCATGTATCTATCACCATTCTCATGTTTGACACAAAACCCAAAATTTTCTATGAAAATTAAGGCAACTAGGAGGCAACCTCCCCCTTAACCTATGTCTTCTCCCATTTTTTCAATTCACCAAGGTTAAGTTCTACCCAACTTAACACCATAACACCAAGTTAAGTTATACTCCAACTTAACATGACACATTTTTCTTTTGTTAAGTTAAATCTAACTTAACAACCCAAGTTTTCTACCCTAGAACCCTCTAGGAAATCCTAGAAAACCTGGAGAACTCTAAAAATTTACAAGCACATTTGCTAGGATATACCCTATCCTAGAAAAATATATTTTCATGAAGATCATCAAATGTGCTTGACTTTTGGTACATCCTCTAATTTTCTCAAGAAGTTTGGCATTTTGGTATCAACTTTCAAATCCATCTATAATTCCATGTGTTTACCAAGGCTAACCATCATAATTTGACACATGAAATTGTCCTCAACTTTCCCCCTTTTTATTTCTTAATCCTAGATTCATATGGAAAACTTATCAATCTTCCTTTATTTTCAAGATATCAATAAAACCTTATTAAACCATGGGATAACACTCTATTCAAGGAATATGAAATCATAATCAAGGATTTTAATCCAAAGTCATATCCTATCATCCAATTTAGTACTTTCTTACCATCCAATATGCCTTTTATTCTGAAACCTATGGATCAGTAGACTGGTCCATGAGCAGTCGACTGGCAAATCGAACAGAATGGTTCCAGGGCTGAATTCACTCGGATCAGTCGACTGCCCACCAGGGCAGTCGTCTGATACCTGAATTTTAGGTTTTCATCCTAATTTCAGAAATGCCTAGTTAATTTCACAAATCTCTAAAAAATCTAAAATTTCGTGGGGAGATTAATAGAACCTATGTCTACTTGGAAAAAATATGTTTCCAAATAAATGTACTCCAAATCCCAAGATTGGTACGAAACTCAACTTCTCATAAATTGTATCATTTAATCTTCTCTCAAAAGTCCTAATTGTGGCCTTTCCTTGATATATCTTCTAATACCTGACCATGATTCATTTCTATCATTAAATTATATGGTTTTCACACATTAACCCCTAATTTTATCAGATATACTCCTATTATCATCCTTTTCTCCCTAAAACTCCTTTTAATGTGCCAATTCCCTAGGATTAAGACTTACCCAAGTCTTCCAACCCTTTGGCACATTCCCTAGTCCATCTAATCTCCTAGGAGAAAACCTCCTGAAATCCATTGACCATGGATCCCATTTTGGCTCCTAGGGCTCTCCCTTGGACTTCCAGCTCTAGTTACCTCCCTAGGTAACTTATCCACAAATGCAAGACCACACTGGTGTCCCTCCGGTACTTTTTGACCTTTCACTAATACTCTCTTAACACTATAGACCTTTTTCTTGTTCAAATTCTTTTTTTTTCTTTAAATGGCTTTTCGTTACCATTTTTGACCTTTTCTTTACCATAAAAAATATAAGGCATCCTTGAATATGACATTTTACTAACATTTGCCTTCCTAGGGTGGTATCCTAGACCTGGCCTACCATTTCTATGGTTTTGATCCTTTGGTAGCACATTCAATCCCTTGGACCCTCGAATGACTCTATCTAGGTTCTTTTCTAACTTATCAAGTTTTGCTCTTAACACTTGATTTTCCTTTTCTAAACTCCTAACCTTAGAATCATCATGCCCATTTTGTTCATTTCTAGATCTACCCATTTTCCTAGGCATATGTCTCCCTTTCTTAGGGTTGATACCTTGATCCTTAGTTCTAGAAATCCTAGTTTTATCACAAATCATGGATTTTTGAACATTTTTCCATGCACTAGTGTTCTTAGTTCTATCATGATACTTAAAGCCAAAATTATATCTAGGCAAGCAATTATTAACATTTCTAGCATTCATGGAAGAATTTGAAGCATAAGTAAAGTTAGGAATAACCTCCCTTACCCTTGGGACTCCCCCTTGATGTGAACTCCTCTTCTTCTTTTCTTCTTTCTCCCATTTTCTTAGGGCTCCATCTTCTTGAGCTCTTTACTTCTTGGACACTTTGTATGGTAGTGTCCTAGCTCACCACATGTGAAGCATCGAATATTCTTTCTTTTCTTTTGAGCTTCATCATTCCTACATCCCATATTAGAATTTAAATGAATGGACTTGGGCTTAAGAATTACCTCCTTTTTACCTAGTGGGCACTTATCCTTGTAGTGCCCCTTTTTATTGCAACTAAAGCATATGATATGCTCCTTTGATTTGGCTTTGTTGGAGGTTGGAGCTTTCTCTTGCTCTTGTACGGATAAGGATCTCTCCTCCCCCTCAACTCTTGAAATTGATACATCTTCTTCTTCTTTTGAGGAAGTTGATGATTCTTCACTTACTTGTGCCACCTCACTTGATGAGGTTGACACTTCTTCCTTCTCTTGATCTTTTTGGACACTTGAACTTATTTCTTCGGGCTCTTCTACTAGTTGATCTTGTGTAGGGTTCTTATGAACTTCTTCCAATTTATTCCACAACTCATATACATTTGTATATGTCCCTACACTACTCAACACATTGTTAGGCAAAATATTAATCAAAATATTGATTACCTTCTCATTTGCCCTAGATTGCTCTTGTTGCTCCTTAGTCCAATACCTAGGTCGGACCTTCTTTCCATGCTTGTCCTTAGGGATTTCAAATGGTTCTTCTAGCACCATTACACATTCCCAATCCATGACGAGCCACATCTTCATCCTTGCTCTCCAATAGGCAAAATTCTCATGGTCATATGTTAGTAGTGAGTTGATATCATCCCCTAGCTTATCTTCCATTGTTCTTCCTCTAGCATTCTTTGCTCCTTTGGCAGTTAGTCCAATCAAGAGCGGTCCAAGCTCTGATACCACTTGTTGGATCGATGACGGTTGCTAGAGGGGGGTGAATAGCAATTTTCAAATCTTCTTCTTCCTACGTTGTTAGTTGCGGAAGCGAAAATACAAAAGAATAAAACTAACAATAAGAAAGCAATGCTAACAATACCGATTTACTTGGTAGCCCTTGTCGCTCCTTGTGGGTGGAGAAACCTCGCCACAACACCTCGACAATATCCGAGCACCAAAGGCTACTAATATACTCTATCCAAGTAGATTTCGCCAAGAAACCCTATCCCAAACCGAGTTCTCTTTAAATAGAACTCAGGCTGGAAAATCCGCTGCCAGTCGACTGCTCCCAGGGCAGTCGATTGCCCCCACTCAGATCCGACCGTTGACAACCCCAATGTTTGAATTCTGCTACACACTAGTCGACTACTCCTAGAGCAGTCGACTGGTCTCGGGTGAGAAACCTTCTGTGAGTTTCTGTGTTGGCTGGCAGTTAACTGTTATATTCTCAATCGACTGTCCAGCTTACAAACACACTCCTACTCACTCTAATGACCCTCCTCCACGCATGCCTTCAGGTACACTCCCTTGGCTTGGCCCTTGAAGTCCTCTTCCACCGGCTATCGTCCCTCGGATGCGCACGCAAGTCCTCGACTTGCCTCCATGCCACACTTCACGTGTGCCCTTTGAAGTCCACTTCCCGGCTTGCCCTTCGAGTCCTCCTCCCTCGGCTCTTGTCCCTTGACTCAGTTGGCTCTTCACTAGCAACCTTGACTATTGCCTTCGCGCCCTCTTCATCTTCGGCCCTCGTCCCTCGAATGCACACAAACCTCCAGCTTGTCTCCATGCCATCCTTCACGTATGCCTCAAAGTCTGCACCCCTCGGCTCATCATCCCTGCAATACCAAGGTCCCTCGGGTGCACACAAGCCTCCAGCTTGTCTCCATGCAACCCTTCACCATACCGAAGTCGTCCAGCAAAGTCCATATGTGTAACCTGCACATCCTGCACACTCAACATACACATATTAGATCACAAGGGAAAATCTAACTTAAACCCTTTGCCCAAACATCAAAACTTATGGTCACTCCGGACCATAGATTGCCTCAATAGGACCAAGCCAGTATTGGATCCCCAAGGACAAGATTCACATCTTGCCTAACCCTTATCGAGGCTATAGTATAGGGGGAGCCAATATAAAAACCATATTTATAGTTAGATAATTGTTTGCTTGCTTGTCTATTTTCTTTTTATAATTTTTAATTATCACGCTTAGATTTAGGACTGGTTAGATTAAGGATGAAAGACTTAACTAAAATTTGAACAACATAGTACTAGGTGGGGGTGAGATGATAGTACGTTAGGGAAGCCCTTCTAATAAGGTCAAGTAAGGTAAGACATACCCTACTTGGTCTGTTTAGTCTGGTGGAACTAGTCGAAGATACCGATCCAAGACCCAAACTAGTTAGACCAGAATTTTTCAAAAAGTCATTTTGAAAATAAAATTTTGTTAAAAGGCTTTGTCAAGGAAAGGGTTGTTGCTCCAATAAGGCTACGACCAAAGAAGACCTCTGTGCCTCACCAAGACCTGGAAGCCAATTTTCAAAATTCAAATTCAAGTTACTATTTGTTAAATTTAAATCTAACACAAATTTCAATTATTCTTAGATTCAACAGATTTTTCAAGGTCAATAAACTTAACCTTATAAATTTTTCAAAATTAATCCAATGTCTTCAAAATTAACCATATTTTTCAAAATTAAAATATTTATTTTTGAAAACATGTCTCACAAAACTCATAAGGTTAACATATTTGTTAACACTAGATTAGGTGAGATAGACTAGGCTGTGAAATTTAATTTAGGCTATCCCTAACTCTAATGGATCCAAATCAATAAGTACTTTATGTGTAGGAACATAATGATTTGGACCAGTGGATGTTGGATAGCGGATGCTCCAGACACATAACTGGAGACAAATTGAAATTCACCAAAATCAAGTTCAAGAACCTAGGCTCAGTAGCATTTAGCAACAATGCTACACTCAAAGTAATTGGGTCAGGTAACATTGAACTTAAATCTGATTTTATTATTAAGAAAGTACTCTTGGTTGAAAATTTTAAGTTCAATTTGATTAGTATTAGTCAGCTCTGTAATACTAGTTACATAATTACTTTCACCAACTCTGACTACTTGATTAGGAACCTCCAAGACTCAGAAATAATGTTTAAGGGTACTAAGAAAAATAGCGTTTACACTATTAATCTACCCTTAATACCAAAATGCTTCTTGACTCAATTAGAAGAATCGAATCTATGGCATAGGAGACTATGTCACACTCATGTTAAACTAATTTCTAAAATTACTCAACTTGGTTTAATTAAAGGTATACCAAAAATCAAGAATTTTGAAAACACAATCTGTAATTCATGTAAACAAGGTAAACAAACTAAGTCTACTCATAAACCAATTCAATCAGACTTAACCCAAACCACACTTGAGCTCCTGCACCTTGATCTATTTGATCACATGGAGTCAAGTCACTAAGCGGGAATCGGTACTGCTTAGTAATTATCGATGATTACTCTAGATTTACCTGGGTTAGGTTCCTGAAAATTAAGGATGAAACCTTGAATCTATTTATCGACTTATGCAAAATAATTGAAAACCAAAATGATACTAAGATTAAGAGACTTAGGAGTGATCACAGGGGAGAGATTGAAAATCAAAGGTTTGAGGAATTCTGCAAAATCAATGGGTATATTCATGAGTTTTCCTGTCCTAGAACCTCCCCCCCCCCCCCAACAAAATGGGATAGTGGAGAGAAAAAATAGAACCCTTCAGGAAGCTGCTAGGACCATGTTGAATGAATATAACCTAGCTAACCAATTTTGGACAGAAGCAGTAAGTACGACATGCTACATCCAAAATAGGGTCCTAATTAACAAAAGGTATAATAAAACCCCTTATGAACTATATTATCATAGAATGCCTAACCTACACTACCTAAGGGTCTTTGGGTGCAAAGTCCATATCCTAAACACTAAGGATTACCTAGGTAAGCTTCAATATAAGTCAACCCCAGGGACCTTCTTAGGATATTCAATAGCTAGTAGGGCCTATAGGGTTTATAATAAACAAACTCACAAAATTGAAGAAACTCTAACTTGATCAGATCACTTAACTTGACTAACCCTAGTGAAAGTTACTGTTTTATAACAGTTATAAGTAGCTAACTGGGATAGACACGACCCGAACAAGATCGGATTAATTTGGGTTGGTCCATTTTTCTTATCATTAGAGTTGGTTCAATACAGAATTACAAATTATTTGACTAGATCCAATTTACCTGCAATAAGTGTTATCATTTTTTTTTGATATATGGCAAAGGAGGAGAGAAACAAAAGAAAGAAGGAAATTTTTTTTTCAAATTTTTTAAAATTTTCATCTCTTTTTCAAAAAGTATGCTCAGTTTTTAAGTAGCTCAAATTTTTTTTCTAAAGTTTTTTTAATACGTAAAAATGTTTTCAAATCTTTCTAAGTATTTTTGAGTGCCTTCAAAATGTTTCTCAGTACTTCAAATTTTTTAAGTATTTCTAGGTGCTTTCAAAATACTTTGAAAATGTTTCAAAAATTTCTAAGTATATTTTGAAATACATTTCTATGGAAAATTTCTCTTAGTAAACAAAATTTGCCTGAGCTAAATTTTTTCTAAAACTTTTTGGCAAATGGTGCTAAGTAAATTTTTCTTAGTAACAAATTTTGTTTAAAAAATAATGGTTAAAGATTTTTTGGTGAAATATTATTAAGCAAACTCTTTCTAAGTTTGGAAAAAATTTTCCCAAGTTCTCAAAATTGAAACTTTTTAAGGGAAATCAGTTTTCAAAATTTTGTAGGACTGGTGTCGTCGATAGAGGGGGGTGAATATCGACCGAAAAAAATCTCCTCGCGGAAACTCATCTTACATTCGAAATTCGTTCTAAATAGAGCGTTAGTAGCAGCGGAAAAACAATAGAATGAACGAACAAAACAAGAGACAGATTGCACACGGGATTTACTTGGTTCCCAACCCCCCAGGGTCAGTACATCCAAGGCCTAAGCATGGGAACGCCCGTCTACTAATGGTCTCCTTTCTGGACTTTTCGGAGGTGGAGAACCCCATCTTACAGTGCAAGATTTACAATCACAAGATACGAAAATTGAGTGCGGAATATTAAAAGCAAACCAAAACGATGAAGGTCGAAGACCGGCCGATCTGGAACTCTGAAGTGACGCGCACATCCTCCCGGAGCTTCCTTAGTCGCAGAGCTTCGTCATTAGCGCATTTCTTCTATTTGGAGTGCTCAGAATGATTCTGGAAGATGTGTGCTGAGCCTTGGGGTCGAAGCCCCTTTTATAGGCTTCATTGGGGCACCTGTGACCACCGGGGCACCTCAAAGGGCTTGGTCAAACCTTATCTCCGCGTTGAACTCGTCGCAGCTGATAAGGCATATGACCAGGGCACTCTGGACCTCCCAGGCGCCTCAATCAACTTGGTCAAAGCTTATCCCTACTTCGCACTCGCAGCAGCAAATACAGCTTTGAACCAAGGTGCCTGTATCGATGGGGGCGCCTGAATGGAAGCCTGTTCTGCCTTCCTTCACTGAACTTGTTCTGCCTTCTTTGACTGAGGCGCCTCCTTCAATGGGGTGCCTGAATAAACTCTGGTTTTGCCTCCTTTCATTGAGGCGCCTCCTTCAATGGGGGCACCTAGCTGGCTGGGTTCCAGCCTCATTGTGTGTTGTTTGTCTACTTTGTCTTCCATTCTAGGTACTTGCAAGCTACACAAATACAAAGCAAATATACACACATTCTTAACCTTAAGGACTTGGTTCTGACTTTGAATTTCCATGAAACCCTAGGCCGAACCGACGCAAGTTCCCACCCCCGGGAATGCGTCTTTCACCTACTCCTTTCAGGAGACGGTTGCCACCTAGTCCATTCGGGTGGACTTTTGCTTAGCCTCCGATACTCTCGGATCGCGAGACGTCCGAACCTCGACCCATCTCTTGGATCGCAAGGACATCTTCCTAAGTGTCCTGAAAAATTCTCCAAATTCAAGTAAGTACTATTTCCAAAAAGAATTTTAATAAGCCAAAATGATAGTACTTTGAAAATATATGCAAGTACATTTTGAAAAATGTATGAACTTTTGAAGGCACAATATTTTACTTTGACTTGGTTTATCTTCCAGTCTGACACAATCTTGGGAAGCCTTGTTAGCTACAAGGACTTTTCCTTAAGTGTCCTGGATGTTTTTCCAAACTCAAGAAAAATATTATTTCAAATTAATTCAATTTAATTTTTTTTTGAAATTAATAATATTTTTATAAAAAATGATAGTATTTGAAAGGAAATTACTTATGTTTTCAGAAGGATTTGAAAATACCGTGCATGAAAACATATCACCTTGAAATATTCAATAATTCTTTTAATTTGACCTCCCCCTAAACTTGACCCAGTCCTAGGAAGCTTGTTGACCACAAGTACTCTTCCTCTGAGTCCTTAGGATTTAGTTCAGATCAAAGGAATTATCTAATAATTTTAAAACAGATAATTACCAATAAAAACTTTTCAGAAATTCTTCTTTTGACTCAGACTCCCCCTAAATTTGACACATCCTTGGGGTCCTTGTTGATCATTAAGTAGACCTCCTTTGTGTCTTTAGGGTTTATCAAAATCAAATGAGATAGAGGCATAATTTTAGAATGTATTTTGAAATTTCGAAACATATTTTGAAATGAAGGTAATTTGTCAGGCATAGTTTTTGACAAACATAAGTAATAGTATATAAGGCACAATTTTCGAAAACCATTTTAAAAGACAGTGATTTTTCAAGGACAATTTTTAAAAGACATTTTAAAAGATAGTGATTTTTCAAGCATGATTTTTGAAAGAAAATTAAAAGAATAAACCACTCCCCCTGTACCCGATATCGTTTGACTCTATCTAAGTGCCTTAAGGAACTTTAGGGTTGTCCTAGGAGGCTTGTGTCTAATTGTGTGAGTCAAATAATTTTTCAAAAAGATATAATTTTTGAAAGTCTATCATATATAATCAATCAGACAAGTATGAATTCCATAAAAACATTACTATGTTGAAGCACTATTTTGAAAATGTATTTTTAGAAAAATATTCTAAGAATTTTGAAAACAGTTTTGAAAAATATTCTTCAATTTATTAGTCCTTAACATCTCACCCATTTTAGATATCTCAATACAGCAAGCATGGTTGCCTTATGGGTGTATTGTGAGATGCTTGAATCATTCATTGTTAAATCTTAAGATTTAATTGAGACTTATGTTAGATTCAAATTTATCAAATAGTAAAACGAATTTGATTTTTGGTAATCGGCTTCTAGGTCTTGGCGAGGCACAAGGCCTTCTTTGGTCGTAGCCTTATTGGATCATCAACCCTTTGCTTGACAAAGCCTTTTATCGAAAATTCATTTTCAAATTACTTCTTGAAAAAGTTTGGTCTAACTAGTTTAGGTCTTGGATCGGTAGCTTCGGCTAGTTCCACCAGACTAAACAGACCAAGTAGAATCTACTTGACCTTTTTAGAAGGGCTTCCCTAACGTACTATCATCTCACCTCCACCTAATACTAGGTAGTTCAAGTTTTAACTATTCTTTTTCCTATAGCCATTCTAAATCATGCACAAAATTAAACATGAATGACATGACTACATTTTAAAGAAATAGCAGATGCATATTCATGGCATTAATGTATGAGTCAACCAATTCAAATCATTTTATTTAAGTTTCTAATAGTATATCAAATTCCCGATTTGATACATGTCGTGTGAACTCGCGAATATGCCAACCCACTTTGACATATTTGATATTATTAATTTAATTGTTGTAGTTTGGGTAAGATTTTATTTGAGTTTTAGTTATTTTAAGAATTAATTAGATTTAAGTTAATTATGAATTAATTAAAGTTGAATTTTGAATTAATTAAAAATTAATTGAATTTTGAATTAATTAAAGTTTAATTGAATTTTGAATTAATTAAAAATTAATTGAATTTTGAATTAATTAAAAATTAATTAAATTTTGAATTAATTAAAGATTAATTAAATTTTGAATTAATTAAAGATTAATTGAATTTTGAATTAATTAAAGATTAAGAATTAATTAAGAGTTATTTAAAACTTGAATTAATTAAGGATTAATTGAATTAATTGAGAGTTAATTAAAACTTGAATTAATTAAGGATTAAGAATTAATTAAGAGTTAATTAAAACTTGAATAATTTAGGTTGAAATGATTAATTAATAGTTGTGGGTTTAAGTTCATAATTTTTATTATTTCAAAAATTTCTGACTCATCCACTATTTCTTCTTTATTTATCTTTTTAAGTTTTTCCAATAATTCTGGTTTATTTGAATCTTTGTGATTTTTATTGATTATAGCCTTGATTTCAAAAAATTCATCTCCTTCTCATCCTCAAAATTATATCCTTCAATATCCTCAAGGTAGGTAGGGTAATTTGGGCTACTAGTTAATGTTTTGAAATAATCTTCAACATTATCTATAACTAAATTATCATCTAAAAGAATTTTAGTTCTATTATCCTCAGAATTATCAGAAATATTTTCAATTTTATCCTTACGATTTTCTGAAATCTCATCTTTATCCTCAAGAATATTTTCAACGAAATCGTTCTTATCCTCAGAAATAATTTCAATAATTTCAGGATTATCTTTAAGATTTTTATATTTGAATTCAGAATGATTTTCAAATTTGAATTCAGAGTTATCAGATTTAATTTCTAAATTATCTTCAAGATTATCAGATTTAATTTCTAAATTATTCTTAAGATTATTAGATTTAATTTCTAAATTATCCTCAAGATTATCAGATTTTTCAGAATTAAAATTAAGATTAATTTCAGAATTAATTTTAAAAATTAATGAATTAACACTAAGGATTAAATAGTTGATTTCTAATATTTTAATATTATCGATATTTTGTAATTGGTCATGCAGAACATTAACTTGACTATTCATAAAATTTAACCTTTCAGAAAAATTATCTAAACTATTTACATAAGATAGTGCAGGAATTTTAAGATTTTTCATAACGTAAATTTTGTGTACCTTTGTCGGGCATTTATGTTGGATCGGGTTGGACCGGCTAGAGGGGGAAAAAATTATGAAAGTTGAGGCACTCATCTTTAAAAAAGAAACTTGGTCACAACTGAGAACGTTGCTTCCAAGGCAGTGGACGCTCAATAAAAATCTCCTTGTGGCAGAGAAGCCTTACAAAAATAGCACGCTAGACTTTTAGAGATTTTACAAGAATAAATAAAAAAATGATTGATTGAAAATGTTGAAACTCTAAGCCTATTTATAGCCTAAGAGAATAAATCTGGATTGTTGATTGTTGAGGAATTTTCTCTTGATCGTTGATCCTTGGATGTAATCTCGATGGTTGATCTTGGATGGGATTAAACTACATCCATTGGATCTGATTAAAGGATAAATTTATCCTTTAAGAGATAAAGTTTAATTATAACTTTGTCTTCTGCTCGCAACAGATAAATAAATTTATCACCTGCTCGCAACAACTTCAATCACATCTCTTTATCCCAGTCGGTAAGGCTGGTGATATACGCAGGCAAGGTTGCTGGTTCGAATCTTCACAGCAATAAATAAAATTCTTTTTGTTTCAGGTGCCTGGTTTGACTTGGTCAAACTGACCAGTCTTTTGGTTCATCTTTTGGGTGATTTCTGACCAACCGGAGTTAGTCTCACCCGAACCCGACTCTGGCTTTTCGCCCTTTGAGCGTGCTTCCTCCCGGTTTCTCGTCCCTCGGGCGTCGCATACGTCTTTCTCGATCCACCGGAGTACTCTTTCATAGCTTCCGCATCCCTCGGATTGTACCCAGCCCGTCGGCTCACTTCCCCGCACAATCTTTCTCGTCCGCTACATCTTACGCTTGACTTCCTCCGTACCTAAGCTCCTGCATACTTAGCAGAGGGATAAAACATACCAGGACCTAACATAAATTGGTTGATCACATCAAAATCAACCAGGGGTACTTACAATCTCTCCCTTTTTGATGTGCATCAATCCGAGTTAAGTTAGGGTAAAAAAAATATGCATAATAATGTAAACAGTAAAACTTAAATTTCGAGTAAATTAAAATTCTACCCCTTAACTTAATATTATTCCTCCCCCTTTGATCACATCGAAAAATGGGAAAATATAATTAGGGAAGAAGAAAATATTTGAGTGCGATAAAAAATATTCTAAGTGAAAAAATCATGTTATCATAGATTTTTTAAATTTTAAAATGGCATATTTTTTCAAAGTTAATTCCATTTTTTTAAAAAAATGACTTTAATAAAATCTAAAAAAAAATTTGATAAAATCCACAGCTGATGAGGAGTTCCAAAAAAATCAGATCTGGTCAAAATATTTTTCTATCAAATTTTTAAAAAAATCATATTTCATTAAACAATTCATAAAAAATCGAAAAAATATGAATATTTTTGTTACTGTCGAAGATGAAGATATGAGTTTGGACAAAAATTTTGAGTATTAAATTCGTTCATCAAGTCCAAAAATGACAAACCAACACATATGAGTTCTTGAAGAATAAATTTTAAAAAATTGGAAAAAATACTTTGAAATATTTGAAAAAAAAAATTGTAATGAGTCTTTCCCCTAAACTCTTAATTTCAAATTTCGAGGGAAAAAATATTCGAAAAATTTTGAAAGAAGTTCCAGTAGATAGACAGCATAATTGTGCATTAAAAAAATACAGACATAATTTTTGTTAGAGAAACAAAATGCGGACATATATAATAACCAAAAAAATTATTAGTTTAATACAAATTTAGGAACCCAAAATAAGTTCCTGTCTACATGATTAATTAAAAACTTAGGTGGAATATAGCTTTTGGGCACCTTTTTAAATTGGCCCTTATGATTTTTAAAATACCAATTTAAATTATCAGGAAAGCTATTTTTCTTTTGGCGTAAATATGCAATATCAAGTTCTAATTTTTACACCAAGTTTTTCAAATTATCATTTTCATTTTTCAAAATTTCAGACGAGGATGTAAGTCTTAATTCATTTTTTAATTTTTAATTTTCTTTTTCTAATCTACAATTAAATTTGAGCAAAGCTTTAACTCCAGCATATAACTGATCATGAGGAAGAAAACAAACCTCACTTACCGGGTCGCTTTCGAAAAGCGAGGTTCTTTCTTCATCGTCAGTTTCTTCTGACGTCTCTCCCCTTTCATCAGTGCTTCCTTCTTGATGATTTGCCATCAGCGCAAGTCCCGCGTATTCTTGACCTTCCGACTCTTTTGATGAGGACTCATCTCAGGTGGCCTTCAGTGCCTTTTTCTTCTTTGGCTGGTTTTTGAGTTTAGGACACTGGTCCTTCAGGTGTCCCTTCTCTTTACAGTTGTAGTATCTGATTATTCGCTTCTTTGGGGACCGTCTTCTTTTCTGCGTTCTTGAAAATTTTGTTAGCTTTAAAAAAACTTTTAAAAGAACTTACCATTTTTGTTGTTTCGTCGTTAGTCAAGGATTCCTCGTCGAATTGGATCTTCCTTGTGTTCAATACGACGATGCTTGCTTTCTTATTCTTTTCTACAAAACGAGATTCGTGAAGTTCCAAAGTAGAACATAATTGCTCTAATGTACTTACCGCTAAATCTTTCGAAATGAAATAAGCGTCGATTACCAAGGTCCATTCCGAGTTTCTCGGAAACGCATTTAACACATACCTTTGAGTGTCCTGACTTGTTACCTTTTCTCCGAGGTTTTCAAGGTCTGTGATTAGTTCCTTTACCTTGGCATGTAAATGCGCAACTGATTCTTCATCCTCCTTTCGGAGGTTTTTCAGTTGGCTTCGAAGAAGGTCTTGTCACGCTAGTTTTGCCTCTGAGGTACCTTCATGCAATTCCAGGAATTTCTCCCAGAGCTCTTTTGCCGAGTTGTAGTTTCCGATGCGGTTGACTTCTTGTACGGGAAGAATGGCTAGCAGATAAAATTCCGCTTTGCCGTTTGCTACAAAGTCTGCTTGCTCCTTCTTAGTCCATGACACTATTTCTTTATCCTTGTCATTGTTGTCTTTTGGAACTTCATAATTAATAGCAGTTCAATATCTGTTTTAAAAAATATCTGCATTCGACGCTTCCACATCGCGAACTCCCCCTCAAATTTCAGCGGGTAGATTACGGCTCAAACCATTTTTCTTGAAATTGCTGCAGTCGGCGATTAGTCCTTCTGCGACGACCTTGGCTCTGATACCACTTGTTGGATCGGGTTGGACCGGCTAGAGGGGGTGAATAGACGGGGAAAAAATTTTGAAAGTGGAGGCACTCGTCTTTAAAAAAGAAACTTGGTCGCAACTGAGAACGTTGCTTCCAAGGCAGTGGATGCTTAATAAAAATCTCTTTGTGGCGTAGAAGCCTTACAAAAATAGCACGCTAGACTTTTAGAGATTTTACAAGAATGAATAAAAAATGATTGATTGAAAAGGTTGAAACTCTAAGCCTATTTATAGCGTAAGAGAATAAATCTGGATTGTTAAATGTTAAGAAATTTTCTCTTGACCATTAATCCTTGGATGTAATCTGGATGATTGATCTTGGATGGGATTAAACTACATCTACTGGATCTAATTAAAGGATAAAGTTATCCTTTAAGAGATAAAGTTTAATTATAACTTTGTCTTCTGCTCGCAACAGATAAATAAATTTATCATCTGCTCGCAACAACTTTAATCACATCTCTTCCTTATCTTAGTCGGTAAGGTGGGTGATATAAGCAGGCGAGGTTATTGGTTCGAATCTTCATAGCAATAAATAAAATTCTTTTTGTTTCAGGTGCCTGGTTTGACTTGGTCAAACTGACCAGTCTTTTGGTTCATCTACTGGGTGATTTCCGGCCAACCGGAGTTAGGCTCACCCGAACCCGACTCTGATCGGAGTTAGGTTCACCCTTCGAGCGTGCTTCCTCCCGGTTTCCCGTCCCTCGAGAGTCGCGTATGTTACTAATATGAGAGAAGTGTCCTAAGGCAATCGTCTTATGATTGTAAACATTTATTTTAATAAATGAAAATTCACTATTTGAGTATACATGTTTGTGTATTTGATTGGGATCTTAAACTCATCTACTGAATGTTCGCAATACAATTCACAGCATTAGAGAATTTGTGATGGAATCACAACTAGTGATTATCTCTACATGTGCAATTGTGAAGTATTAAAAATATCCCTAGTCGATGAATTGATAAATACGGACACTATCAATTCTGTTGAGACTAGCATGGGTTATTCTCTAATCAGCTGATTCTCACTGGCTGGTGACATTGGGATGTCCGGAGATAAACATGAATGCTAGTTAAGGGAACTAGTTCATTGGAGTGACTGGCTGTAAAACTTCACATGGTAGTCTATATATAAACATGTCAGTGAAATTCTTACCGCAGCTTAAGTGCGATGCTCCTTTGACTTGCGGTGTTCAAGTCATCTTGGTCATGGAGACTTATACTTTAACATCTTAAGCAAGCATCTCCAAGGAGGTGTGGACCCATGATGGTTGGGTATAAGCCGAAGTGCCCGAAGATATTTGAACAGCCTACAAAGGATTCACCACTCCTTGCGAGGAGATGTATACCCAAGGCCTATCGTCGGATTGTTACTCAAAGCCTCTGGCCAGAGCATGACATGTTTAGAGTATGAGTCTCTTAAATACATGAGAGTAATTAGAAATCCAAAGGACGAGAGAACGTTACTTGGGCTAGGTGTGACGTAGTCAACCTAGTGGGGACTGACACACACAGACCATGTCCTGAACCAAGTGGGTATAAGATGGTGAAGGGAATGAGGCACGATTCATTAGAGCTGCTGAAGGGTTTCAGAATCATTTCTGAGGTCAACCGTTGATCTTTCGATTAATTGGGGGTCATGATGTACTACTAGGTGTCACTCATGATCGTTCTATAATTGGTTGATTATAGACGGCCAACATAAATCGAAAGCCTATTTAGTCACACGCACTATGAGTAATCCGAGGGATTTAAAACGAGTTGAAAATTGGATTTTCCGATCAAGAGAAATAAGTCGAATCTGAATTTATTATAGGCGCATCGGAAGCTTAAAATGGCTAAGTCTTTTGAAGGCTTATTGGGCGAATTAAATGAGTTTAATTCGCGAGGAGGCGGCTTGGTTTGGCCGGCCAAAGAGGGTCCCCATCCTCTTTGGTTTGGCCGGCCACCACAAGGAGAGAAACCAATTTATTTGGTTTAAATTATAAAATAAATCAAGCGCGATTTGTTTTATAAAATTATGGATAAAGAAATTTACATTAAGAAATTTATATAAAGAAATTTATAGAAATTTATTCTTTTTATGGAAATTAAAATGAACCATGGATTGGTTTATTTTATTTTATAAAATCAATTATGAATTGATTTTTCCATGGTAAGAAAAATTTATATAATAAATTTCTTGTAAATTTTATTCCATAATAAAAGGAGAAATGTGTTTGTTTTTATTATAAATTTAGTCATAATAAAACTTGGCATAACGGAATAATTCATATGAAAACTTATAGGATAAATTTCTTATGAAAATTTATTCCGTTAAAAGGGAGACTTGGCGATGGAGAGGCTACTATATAAAGGAACCAAGGCAAGGCTTGAATTCCTAATTAAGAGATCAAGTAGCAAGCTCTCTCTCTCTCTTATTCTCTCCCTCTCTCTCTAGGGACGGCGCCCCTTTCTCTCTCTAGGGTCGGTGCCCCTTTCTCTCTCTAGGGCCGGCGCCTTCTCTCCTCCCTCTAGGGCCGGCGCCACCTTCCCTAGCCGTGAGCCACCACCAAGACGAAGCGGGTCGCGTCTCCTTCCTCCCTTCACGGAATCTTGATTCCGTTACTTGGTGGTTAGTTTCCATATCTCTCTCTTGATATTCTAGTTGTGCCTTTAGAGAATCTAGTAGTTCTTGTCGGCACGAAACTCGTGGCTTTGCGAAGTCATCCCGAAGAGAACTCGGCGTGGACGCGAATAGAGGCGAAGCTTCCAAGGGACGCTACGGTTGGATCTCGTCCCTTTCTTCGAGTTACGCGAGGTACTAAGTAAATTAGTTTACTTTTCTGCAAAATTTTAATTTATGATTATGTCCACACATCATAAGGTTGCATGCTAGATACGTGGTTAAAAATAATTTGAGAAATTATTTATGCTAATTCTTCCGCTGCACGTAATTAATTTTAAAAATTACGAACTCGTATCCATATCAACATGCACCCGGTTCCAACAGCGTACGTCCTTCTCGATCCACCGGTGTACTCTTTCGTAGCTTCCGTGTCGCTAGGATTGTACCCAGTCTGTCGTCTCACTTCCCTGCACAATCCTTCTCGTCCGCTATGTCTTACGCTTGACTTCCTCCGTACCTAAGCTCCTGCATACTTAGCAGAGGCATTAAACATACCAGGACCTAACTTAAATCGGTTGATCACATCAAAATCAACCAGGGGTACTTACAATTTATTCTTGTAGTGTCTGTATTTTTCGCACTTGAAGCATTTGATGTGATCTTTGTTCCTCCGGCCTCCAGGTGCTAGTACGTCTTTTGTCGTCGGTGAAGAACTAGTCTTACGAGTAGGGCACCGATTTTTATAGTGCCCTCACTCTCTGTACTTGAAACATATAATATGTAATTTAAAAACTGACATTTTAACAAAATGTACCTAATTCACCCCTGCGCTCCCCCTCAACTCTTGGCGTCTTTGCTCCGTCGGCGGTTAGTCTGGTGAAGAGCGGTCTGCCTCTGATACCAATTATAAGACCGGTGCTGTCGATAGAGAGGGGGTGAATATCGACCGAAAAAAATCTTCTCGCGGAAACTCGTCTTACTTTCGAAATTCGTTCTAAACAGAGCGTTAGTAGTAGCGGAAAAACAATAGAATGAACGAACAAAACATGAGACAGATTGCACATGAGATTTACTTGGTTCCCAACCCCCCAGGGTCAGTACATCCAAGGCCTAAGCATGGGAACGCCCGTCCACTAATGGTCTCCTTTTCGGACTTTCCAGAGGCGGAGAAACCCGTCTTACAGTGCAAGATTTATAATCACAAGATATGGAAATTGAGTGTGGAATATTAAAAGCAAACCAAAACAACGAAGGTCGAAGACCGACCGATCTGGAACTCCAAAGTGTCGCGCACTTCCTCCCGGAGCTTCCTTGGTCGCAGAGCTTTGTCATTAGCGTGTTTCTTCTGTTTGGAGATCTCAGAATGATTCTGGAAGTTGTGTGCTGAGCCTTGAGGTCGAAGCCCCTTTTATAGGCTTCATTGGAGCGCCTGTGATCACCGGGGCGCCTCAAAGGGCTTGGTCAAACCTTATCTCCTCGCCGAACTTGTCGTAGCTGATAAGGCATCTAACCAGGGAGCCCTGGACCTCCCAGGTGCCTCAATCAACTTGGTCAATGCTTATCCTTACTTCGCACTCGCAGCAGCAAATACAGCTTTGAACCAGGGCGCCTTAATGGAAGCCTGTTATGCCTTCCTTCACTGAACCTGTTCTGGCTTCTTTAACTGAGGTGTTGAATTGAGTAAACACGATAGAGGGGGTGAATATCGTGAAAAACTTTTGGATTAATAAAAGAGAATACGCAGCGGAATTGAAATAAAACACACGGAACCCAAGTGATTTTACTTGGTTCGGAGTCACGGTCGGCCCCTACTCCAAGGCCCATGGTCCTTGATCGTTTACTGCAGGCAATTCTATATTCGCGCAAAAGGTTTTACAAAGATTGTTACAATAGTAGTGCAATAAAGAAAATTATACTCTTCGTTATCGACGCTCGATGTGGATCGTACATCGGAGCAGAGGGTCGTCGGCGGCGCTAGAATCTCGAGATTGGAGGTTTCCGGAGTAGAGCGCTTGAACGAAGAGCGTAGAGGCGTTGGAAAATTGATATGTTGAAGCCTTGGGGTCGAGCCCCATTTATAGCACTCCTGGGAGCGCCCTGGACGCTGGGGGCGCCTAACACATGCCTTCAGATTCGAGAAAGCTAATCCGAAGCTCGGTCAGCGCTTATCCCTCCAGAATCAGCCTCGGAGCTGACGGGGCACCCGGGACACTAGGGGCGCCCTCAGTTGACTTAGTCTGCTTGGCTTCACGGCTAAGTTTGCTACGATCAAAACTTGGCTTGCACCGACGGCGCCCGGGACATACAGGGCGCTCGGGACCATGAGGGCGCCCGGGACCATCAGGGCGCCTGGCCCAGTATGCTTTCAAAGCAATTCTTGCTCAACTACTCATTTGTCTTTGACCTTGGTGTTAGAGAAGTGTCCTAAGGCAATCGCCTTATGATTGTAAACATTTATTTTAATAAATGAAAATTTACTATTTGAGTATACATGTTTGTATATTTGATTGGGATCTTAAACTCATCTACTGAATGTCCGCAATACAATTCACAGCATGAGAGAATTTGTGATGGAATCACAACTAGTGATTATCTCTACATGTGCAATTGTGAAGTATTGAAAATATCCCTAGTCAATGAATTGATAAATACGGACACTATCAATTCTGTTGAGACTAGCATGGGTTATTCTCTAATCAGCTGATTCTCACTGGCTGGTGACATTGGGATGTCCGGAGATAAACATGGATGCTAGTTAAGGGAACTAGTTCATTGGAGTGACTAGCTGTAAAACTTCACATGGTAGTCTATACATAGACATGTCAGTGAAGTCCTTACCGCAGCTTAAGTGCGATGTTCCTTTGACTTGCGGTGTTCAAGTCATCTTGGTCATGGAGACTTATACTTTAACATCTTGAGCAAGCATCTCCAAGGAGGTGTGGACCCAGGATGGTTGGGTATAAGCCGAAGTGCCCGAAGATGTTTGAACAGCCTACATAGGATTCACCACTCCTTGCGAGGAGATGTATACCCAAGGTCTATCGTCGGATTGTTACTCAAAGCCTCTGGCCAGGGCACGTCATGTTTAGAGTATGAGTCTCTTAAATACATGAGAGTAATTAGAAATCCAAAGGACAAGAGAACGTTACTTGAGCTAGGTGTGACGTAGTCAGCCTAGTGGGGACTGACACACACAGACCATGTCCTGAACTAAGTGGGTATAAGATGGTGAAGGGAATGAGGCACGATTCATTAGAGCTGCTGAAGGGTTTCAGAATAATTTCTGAGGTCAACCGTTGATCTTTCGATTAATTGGGGGTCATGATGTACTACTAGGTGCCACTCATGATCGTTCTATAATTGGATGATTATAGATGGCCAACATAAATCGAATGCCTATTTAGTCACACGCACTACGAGTAATCCGAGGGATTTAAAACGAGTTGAAAATTGGATTTTCCAATCAAGAGAAATAAGTCGAATCTGAATTTATCAGAGGCGCATGGGAAGCTTAAAATGGCTATGTCTTTTAAAGGCTTATTGGGCGAATTAAATGAGTTTAATTCGCGAGGGTTTGGCTTGATGTGCCCTGCCAAAGAGGGTGCCCACCCTCCTTGGTTTGGCCGGCCACCACAAGGAGAGAAAACCAATTTAATTGGTTTAAATTATAAAATAAATCAAGTGCGATTTGTTTTATAAAATTTTGGATAAATAAATTAATTTATATAAAGAGATTTATATAAAGAAATTTATATAAAGAAAATTGTATAAATTTATTCTTTTTATGGAAATTAAAATGAACCATGAATTGGTTTAATTTTAATTTATAAAATCAATTATGAATTGATTTTTCCATGATAAGAAAATTTTATACAAATTTTATTCCATAATTAAAAGGAGATATGTATTTGTTTTATTATAAAGTTAGTTATAATAAAACATGGCATAACGGAATAATTCATAAGAAAATTTATAAGATAAATTTCTTATGAAAATTTATTCCGTTAATTCCGTTAAGAGGGAGACTTGGTAATGGAGATGCTACTATATAAAGGAACCAAAGGCAAGCCTTGAATTCCAATTAATCAAGAGATTAAGAAGCTCTCTCTCTCTCCCTTATTCTCTCTTTCTCTCTCTAGGGCCGACGCCCTTTCTCTCTCTAGGGTCGACGCCACTTTCTCCCTCTAGGGCCGGCGCCACCTTCCCTAGCCCTGAGCCACCACCAAGACGAAGCGGGTCGCGTCTCCTTCCTCCCTTCATGGAATCTTGATTCCGTTACTTGGTGGTTAGTTTCCATATCTCTCTCTTGATATTCTAGTTGTGTCTTTGGAGAATCTAGTAGTTCTCGTCGGAACAAAACTCGTGGCTTTGCGAAGTCATCCCGAAGAGAACTCGGCGTGGACGCGAATAGAGGCGAAGCTTCCAAGGGACGCTACGATCTCGTCCCTTACTTCGAGTTACGCGAGGTATAAAGTAAATTAGTTTACTTTTTGCAAAATTTTAATTTATCATTATGTCTCCACACCTTAAGGTTGCATGCTAGATATGTGGTTAAAATAATTTAAGAAATTATTTATGCTAAAACCTTCCGCTGCACGTAATTAAATTTTAAAATTACGAACTCGTATCCGTGTCAACAGGCACCCGATCCCAACAGTGGTATAAGAGCCGGTTAGTATTCGACATAATCATATAATTGTTTTGCGGAATACTTTGTCATGATCTCAATTTTGAAAAAAAATTTCAATTATGAAAACTTTCCAATTATGATAAATTTTAGATTTAGAAATTTCAAAGTTTGGAAATCCTCATGAAATTTCGCAAACTTTTGAAATATCCTAATTTCTGAAATTTTATGATAATTGTGAAAACTTCCCATTTTTGAAAACTTTCCAATTTTGGAAATTTCCTATTTTGGAAATTTTTAATTTTGGAAATATGTAAGTTTTCTTTGTACCAGAAACTTACAATTATTCTGAAAACCTATTATGAAATCTCGCAATTTTGGGCACTTTCTTTCAAGAAAGTCCAGACAAATTTATGGATCATTAATTGACAATTAAATTCGAATTGGTTTTAAATTATTAACAAAATTTTTTATTTTGGATTGTCCCTCGGGGAGCCATCCAAATTAAAGTTAGTTGTTGTAATTTAATTTCCTATTTTGAATAAAATTGTCATGTTTAATTTGGTTACGCCTCGGGGAGCGGACCAAATTGGATTTACGAGAAGTTACTTTTCTTTGGGTATCTGAGCCTCGGAGAGCCACCCTTAGAAAACAATTTGTTGTAATTAATTAATCCATGAATAAAAATATGTGATCAAATCTTGGAAATTTGATTTAAGAGGTGATGCTCTTACATATTGTTGTCTCCAAAATTAATTAGGAAAATGGTTTCCTATAGAGTTTTCTTAAAAGAGATTTTCATGAAAATAATATGTGGTTGAATTAAGGGAATCTATCTCTTAATTTAATAAGATTTGATTTAGAGAAATCAAAGTCTTAAACATATTATTTCCGAAATTGATTATGACAATTTAGGAAATTGTTTCCCAAAACAATTCCTTGAATAAAGTATGAAATTAGAATTAGGAAATCTGGTTCCTAATTCAATCAATGAGACTTGATAAATTAAGTCACATACATACTTTATTAAGGAAATCGTTAGTCATGACATAATGTCATGAATGTGCTTAGAAAAGAAAGGATGAGACCCAAAACCCCTTACAAAATATTAAGGCCAACACCTTCCATTAATATGGTTAGAATCGGAGTTTTGTTTCTCGTTTGGGTTGATGGACACATCCATGCCCGGCTTGAACCTCAACATGTTCAAACCATGGAATTAGTTTATGAATAATATAGTTGGAGTCAGAGGTCAATCCTTAGTTTTGGTTGTTGGACACATCCAAGCCTGACTAAACGGTTGAATGAGCTCCAACCATATTAAAACTATTTCTTGATTAATGGGTCAGCCTTAAGCTTGGAGCATCGATTTGTTGTGCCACAGCCAAAGTCGATGTAAAGAGAGGTGCAGTTGGGTACTATGTATAATGTTGCATACTTGTTAATGAGTTAACAACCCAATGATTTATGCAAACATTCAATTAGTTAATAGCATAAAGTGATAGTTACATATATGTGATATGTAATCGGTATAATTACCTACCTTCATAGCTAAGAATAACTTGATGGCCACAGCCATGGTTGTTCTTATCTATGGTTGGATATCAACCTATTTGGAGATGTTCCTACGATCTCCCGAATTGATAAAAAGGGTTATTCAATTTGAAAAATAAATAGGATTTTATTAATGTATGTTGATACATTCTTAAATCATTCTTCTCACATAAGCTCAATTTGTATTTCTAGGATAATCACTCGATCATGTCTTCTCTGAATTTGCGTTCCATTTTGGACACCAATAAACTGACTAGGCCCAACTTCATGGATTGGGTTCGAAACCTGAGGATAGTCCTCAAGGTAGAGAAGCTTGCTTATGTCCTTGAAGATCAACTTCCCAACCGTCCTCCTGAAAATTCATCTCTAGACCAGTTTCCTGAGTTGCTCAACCTGCTGAAGACTGTAGAGCCTTCTGTGAAGCAGGATCAAAAGACGGTACTGTTAGTTGGTTCCTCGAAGAAAGGTTCTAAGAGGAAGGTCAAAGAACAGAATAAGGGAAAGAAGAAAAAGGCCAAAAAGACTGAAAATACCCTAAAAGGCACTTGCCATCACTGTGGCAAGGAGGGTCACTGGCGAAGAAACTGCAAGGTTTATCTTGAGTCCTTGAAGAAGAAGGCATCCGATGCCCCATCCTCTTCAAGTATCTTCGTTATTGAATGTCACTCTATTTCCTCAAATACCTGGGTACTTGATACTGGGTGTAGCTCACATATATGTAATGACATACAGGGGCTAAAGGAATAGGAAGAAGACTCGGTCAAAGGAGAAGCGAATTTGTGAGTTGGAAATGGAGCAAAGATTGCTGTTGTTGCCATCGGAACATATTTGCTAAAGCTCCCTACTGGACGTATCTTAGAATTGGATAATTGTTATTTTGTTCCTTCGTTAATAAAGAACATTGTATCTATTTCATGTTTGAAAGAAAAGGGTTATCATTTAACTTTTAGTAATAATTGTTGTTACATAACTTTAAATGACGTTCTTTAAGGGAATGGAACTTTATGCAATGGTATCTACATGTTAGATTTATCCGGTGACGTTTTCAATATCGAAGTTAGCAACAAACGTGCTCGAATAGATAATCGAATAGACTCCTACACGTGGCATTGTCGTCTTGGCCATGTAAGTAAGAAATGCATGACCGAATTACACCGATGTGGAATTTGGGAATCATTTGAACCCGGTTCATTTGATACATGCGAATCATGCTTAAAAGGCAAGATGACCAAATTACCCTTTTCCGGAAAGGGTAATCCAGTGGGAGAATTGCCTGGTCTAATACATACTGATGTATGTGGACCAATGTCAACTCTTGCACAAGGAGGCTATAGCTACTTCATCACCTTTATCGACGATCACTCACAATTCGGGTATGTGTTCTTGATGAAACACAAATCTGAAGCTTTTGAGAAATTCAAAGAGTTCAGAAATGAAATGGAGAAATAGCATGGCAAAAGTATTAAGATACTTCGATCCGATCGGGGTGGTGAATACTTAAGTCAAGAGTTTTAAGATTATCTTAGGGACAATGGGATATTGTCCCAATGGACTCCGCCATATACACCACAGCATAATGGTGTATCAGAGAGGCGTAACCGAACCTTGATGGACATGGTTAAGTCTATGATGAATCATGCAACTCTTCCAAACTCCTTTTGGAGCTATGCACTAAAGACAGCTGTTTACTTGCTAAACAGAGTCCCGACCAAGGTAGTCTCTACTACTCCATATGAGACATGGAAAAATAAGAAACCTCACTTAACTCACCTTAAGATATGGGGTTGTCCTGCTTATGTGAAGCGGACTGTATCAGACAAATTGGATGCTAAGTCTGATAAATGTCTATTTATTGGATACCCTAAGGAAACGAAGGGTTACCAAATCTATCATCCCTTGGAACAAAAGGTGTTTGTTTCAAGGCATGCTGTATTTCTAGAAAAAGAATTTCTTTTACAAGAAAACAGTGGGAGTGGCATTGAACTTGATGAAGTTCAAGAAACTCCAATAGACATTACAGAGACACCTAGTCTAGACCCACAACCAATAACTCATAATGATGAGCTATCAGTTGAACCTAAAACAACACCACCTCTTCGGTCTGATAGGACACGCAATATTCCAGAGAGATACGGATTTCTCATAAGTGAATCGAACGACGTGTTACTCATAAGCGATGACGAACCTATCAGTTATGAAGATGTTCTGAAAAGTTCAGAAAGGGACAAATGGCTTGAAGCCATGAAGTCGGAAATGGATTCCATGTACGAAAATCAAGTATGGGACTTGGTTAACCCACCTGAAGGGATTAAGCCCATAGGGTGCAAGTGGGTTTTCAAGAAGAAAACCGACATGGAAGGTAATGTTGTTACCTTTAAGGCTAGATTAGTGGCAAAAGGATATCGTCAGAAACAAGGAATTGATTATGACGAAACCTATTCGCCAGTAGCTATGCTTAAATCCATTCGGATGCTCCTAGCCATAGCAGCTCATTATGATTATGAGATATGGCAAATGGATGTGAAAACAGCTTTCCTTAATGGAAACCTGCTTGAGGATGTATACATGATACAACCTGAAGGTTTCACATCGGTTGATAAAACCAAAGTATGCAAGCTTCGACGATCCATATATGGACTGAAGCAAGCATCAGGAGCTGGAACATCCGTTTTGATGAGACAATCAAAGAGTTTGATTTCTCACAAAATCCTGACGAACCTTGTGTGTACAAGAAGGTTAGTGGGAGTGCAGTCGTATTCCTAGTATTATATGTCGATGACATATTACTTATAGGAAACGATATATCAGTCTTACAGACAGTTAAAATTTGGTTGTCCAAAACTTTCTCCATGAAAGACCTGGGAGAAGCAACCTATATCCTTGGGATTAGAATCTATAGAGATAGATCAAAACGGTTGCTTGGTCTTTCGCAGTCTACATATATAGACCGAGTGCTAAAAAGGTTTAGCATGTCGGAATCCAAGAAAGGTTACCTTCCCATCAGGCATGGGATCAACCTTTCAAAGTCTATGTGTCCGCGCACAGAAGACGAGAGGATTTGCATGAATAAGATTCCTTATGCATCCGCGATAGGATCTATCATGTATGCTATGTTATGTACTAGGCCCGATGTATCGTATGCTCTGAGCGTCACAAGCAGATACCAGTCGGATCCAGGAATGGATCATTGGGCGGCTGTCAAGACAATCCTTAAGTACTTAAGAAGAACTAAGGATGTGTTCCTAATATATGGAGAAGGAGATATGGTAATACGTGGGTATACAGATGCCAGTTTCCAGACAGATAAGGATGACTCCAAATCTCAGTCTGGATACGTATTTACTTTGAATGGAGGCGCAATAAGTTGGAAGAGTTCCAAACAAGACACCGTAGCGGATTCTACCACGGAAGCGGAATATATCGCAGCTTCGGAAGCAGCAAAGGAAGCAGTCTGGATCAAGAAGTTTGTCTCCGAACTTGGTGTGGTTCCAACCATTGATGAAGCAGTGCCGGTTTACTGCGACAACAATGGAGCTATTGCACA
>JAGFNQ010010319.1:0-13282 GCA_024364735.1 Boesenbergia rotunda | reverse complement strand
AACCTATTCGCCAGTAGCTATGCTTAAATCCATTCGGATGCTCCTAGCCATAGCAGCTCATTATGATTATGAGATATGGCAAATGGATGTGAAAACAGCTTTCCTTAATGGAAACCTGCTTGAGGATGTATACATAATACAACCTGAAGGTTTCACATCGGTTGATAAAACCAAAATATGCAAGCTTCGACGATCCATATATGGACTGAAGCAAGCATCCAGGAGCTGGAACATCCGTTTTGATGAGACAATCAAAGAGTTTGATTTCTTACAAAATTCTGACGAACCTTGTGTGTACAAGAAGGTTAGTGGGAGTGCAGTCGTATTCCTAGTATTATATGTCGATGACATATTACTTATAGGAAACGATATATCAGTCTTACAGACAGTTAAAATTTGGTTGTCCAAAACTTTCTCCATGAAAGACCTGGGAGAAGCAACCTATATCCTTGGGATCAGAATCTATAGAGATAGATCAAAACGGTTGCTTGGTCTTTCGCAGTCTACATATATAGACCGAGTGCTAAAAAGGTTTAGCATGTCGAAATCCAAGAAAGGTTACCTTCCCATCAGGCATGGGATCAACCTTTCAAAGTCTATGTGTCCACGCACAGAAGACGAGAGGATTTGCATGAATAAGATTCCTTATGCATCCGCGATAAGATCTATCATGTATACTATGTTATGTACTAGGCTCGATGTATCATATGCTCTGAGCGTCACAAGCAGATACCAATCGGATCCAGGAATGGATCATTGGGCGGCTGTCAAGACAATCCTTAAGTACTTAAGAAAAACTAAGGATGTGTTCCTAATATATGGAGAAGGAGATATGGTAATACGTGGGTATACAGATGCCAGTTTCCAGACAGATAAGGATGACTCCAAATCCCAGTCTGGATATGTATTTACTTTGAATGGAGGCGCAATAAGTTGGAAGAGTTCCAAACAAGACACCGTAGCGGATTCTACCAGGGAAGCGGAATATATCGCAGCTTCGGAAGCAGCAAAGGAAGTAGTCTGGATCAAGAAGTTTGTCTCCGAACTTGGTGTGGTTCCAACCATTGATGAAGCAGTGCTGGTTTACTGCGACAACAATGGAGCAATTGCACAAGCAAAGGAACCAAGGTCTCATCAGCGATCCAAACACGTGCTTCATCGCTATCATCTGATCAGAGAGATTATAAGTAGGAATGATATACAAATTGAGAAAATTCCCACTGAAAGGAATTTAGCGGATCCTTTAACTAAGGCCTTGCCTCAAAGCAAGTTTGAGGGTCATGTTAGAGCCTGTGGTATTGGATACCATAGCGATTGGCATTAGGCCAAGTGGGGGTTTCTTAGTAATATGAGAGAAGTGCCCTAAGGCAATCGTCTTATGATTGTAATCATTTACTTTAATAAATGAAAATTCACTATTTGAGTATACATGTTCATGTATTTGATTGAGATCTTGAACTCATTTACTGAATGTCCGCAATACAATTCACAGCATGAGAGAATTTATGATGAATTCACAACTAGTGATTATCTCTACATGTGCAATTGTGAAGTATTGAAATTATCCCTAGTCGATGAATTGATAAATACGGACACTATCAATTCTGTTGAGACTAGCATGGGTTATTCTCTAATCAGCTGATTCTCACTGGCTGGTGACATTGGGATGTCCGGAGATAAACATGGATGCTAGTTAAGGGAACTAGTTCATTGGAGTGACTAGCTGTAAGACTTCATATGGTAATCTATATATAGATATGTCAGTGAAAGTTCTTACTGCAGCTTAAGTGCGATGTTCCTTTGACTTGCGGTGTTCAAGTCATCTTGGTCATGGAGACTTATACTTTAACATCTTAAGCAAGCATCTCCAAGGAGGTGTGGACCCAGGATGGTTGGGTATAAGCCGAAGTGCCCGAAGATGTTTGAACAGCCTACAAAGGATTCACCACTCCTTGCGAGGAGATGTATACCCAGGCCTATCGTCGGATTGTTACTCAAAGCCTCTGGCCAGAGCATGTCATGTTTAGAGTATGAGTCTCTTAAATACATGAGAGTAATTAGAAATCCAAAGGACGAGAGAATGTTATTTGGGCTAGGTGTGACGTAGTCAGCCTAGTGGGGACTGACACACACAGACCATGTCCTGAACCAAGTGGGTATAAGATGGTGAAGGGAATGAGGCATGATTCATTAGAGCTGCTGAAGGGTTTCAAAATTATTTCTGAGGTCAACCGTTGATCTTTCGATTAATTGGGGGTCATGATGTACTACTAGGTGCCACTCATGATCGTTCTATAATTGGTTGATTATAGACGGCCAACATAAATCGAAAGCCTATTTAGTCACACGCACTACGAGTAATCTGAGGGATTTAAAACGAGTTGAAAATTAGATTTTCCGATCAAGAGAAATAAGTCGAATCTGAATTAATCAGAGGCGCAACGGAAGCTTAAAATGGCTAAGTCTTTTGAAGGCTTATTGGGCGAATTAAATGAGTTTAATTCGCGAGGGATTGGGCTTGAAGTGGCCGGCGAAAGAGGGTGCCCACCCTCTTTGGTTTGGCCGGCCACAATAAAAGAGAGAAACCAATTTAATTGGTTTAAATTATAAAATAAATCAAGCGCGATTTGTTTTATAAAATTATGGATAAATAAATTAATTTATATAAAGAAATTTATATAAAGAAAATTGTAGAAATTTATTCTTTTTATGGAAATTAAAATGAACCATGAATTGGTTTAATTTTAATTTATAAAATCAATTACGAATTGATTTTTCCATGATAAGAAAATTTTATACAAATTTTATTCCATAATTAAAAGGAGAGATGTATTTGTTTTATTATGAAGTTAGTTATAATAAAACTTGGCATAACGGAATAATTCATAAGAGAATTTATGAGATAAATTTCTTATGAAAATTTATTCCGTTAATTCCGTTAAAAGGGAGACTAGGCAATAGAGAGACTACTATATAAAGGAACCAAAGGCAAGCCTTGAATTCCAACAATTAATCAAGAGATTAAGAAGCTCTCTCTCTCTCCCTTATTCTCTCTCTCTCTAGGGCCGGCACATCCCCCTCTCTCTCTAGGGCCGGCGCACCCCCCCTCTCTCTCTCTAGGGTCGGCGCACCCCCCTAGGGCCAGCGCCATCTTCCCTAGCCGTGAGCCACCAAGACGAAGCGGGTCGCGTCTTCTTCCTCCCTTCACGGAATATTGATTCCGTTACTTGGTGGTTAGTTTCTATCTTTTCTCTCTTGATATTCTAGTTGTGCCTTTGGAGAATCTAATAGTTCTCGTCGGCACAAAACTCGTGACTTTGCGAAGTCATCCCGAAGAGAACTCGGCGTGGACGCGAATAGAGGCGGAGCTTCCAAGGGACGCTACGGTTGGATCTCGTCCCTTACTTCGAGTTACGCGAGGTAACGAGTAAATTAGTTTACTTTCTGTAAAATTTTAATTTATGATCATGTCCACACATCATAAGGTCGCATGCTAGATACGTGGTTAAAAATAATTTAAGAATTTATTTATGCTAATTCTTCCGCTGCACGTAAATATTTTAAAATTTACGAACCCGTATCCTTGTCAACATGCACCCGGTCCCAACAGGGAGACCCAAAGTCAGAACCAAGATAGCTAAGGCTGTAAACAATGGTTGAAACTTATTATTAAATTTGCCTCTTGTGTTTTGGAACTAACCTTGGTTGCAGGGAATGAAGGAACAGTGTTTCTGTAGCTCAGGCGCCTTAATGGAGTGAGGCGCCACACTGGGCTAGGCACCCGTATGGATACGGGCGGCCCAGTGCAAGGCAAAAACAAAACCATCGAAGCAAACTACCACGGAGCCTCTGGACCAAGTCAGCCCAGGCGTCTGTGTTAACATAGGCGCCCCAGTCAACTCAGGTGCCTCATTGAAGAGGATAAGCGCTGACCAAGCCTGCGGATTGGAGTTCTCGCAGGAGAGGCCACGTGTCAGGCGCCCCCATAAAAACAGGCGCCCCTATGGCTGCTATAAATAGGGGTTCACCCCCAAGGCTTCAAGAATCTCGCTCACATCGCTCTCAACACTTTCGTTCAAGCGTTACGGTCCGACAAGATCCAACTTCGCGATTCAAGTGCCGACGACAACCCGCTGCTCCGAACTTCCATCCACCTCGGGCGTCGGTAATATTTAAATTACAAAAAGTGTTGTACTTTCAATTTCAATTCTATATTTGTACTTGAACCTGTAAAAGATCTTTACGAATATAGAATTGCCCAACGTAAACGGTCAAGGACCGTGGGCCTTGGAGTAGGAGCCGACCGCGACTCCGAACCAAGTAAAAAGAACTTGTGTTAGCGATGTTTTCTTGTTTTCCGTTGCGTAATCGCTCTACTTATCCGAAAAATTTTAAGATCGATATTCACCCCCCCCCTCTATCGATTTACTCCAATCCAACAAGTGGTATCAGAGCGAGTGGCTCAAACTTGGTGCAACCACCAGCTTGAGATTTTTTTCGAATTTATGAAATTTTTAATTTTTTTTCTTTCGAATCTTTCTCGTTAATCGAGGTTGGTGCAACGCCACTCAATTTTTGTTCGTTATTATATTTTCTTCACGCACTATTAATCCAAGACTCAGTCTTGGAACAAGTTTTTGTTAATATTAATCGTCATGCAAGAGGGATACAACACAGCCAGACCTCCTCTTTTAATTGGAGAAGACTTCTCTTACTGGAAAAGCTGGATGGAAGTCCACCGAAAAACTCAGGTGGACATGTGGATAATCATCTAGACTGGGCTAGAAATTCCCAAGAACACAGAAGGAGTGGCGTAACATTATGCTGAACGGGAAGCCTCGCTAAAGAATAAAATCGAGGCTGATGCAAAGACGACCCAAACTTTGCAATGTGGTTTGACCAAAGTGGAACTGAACCGGGTGGGACCCTTCAACAGCGCCAAAAAACTTTGGAACAAGCTAATCGAGCTGCACGAAGGCACTTCCGACACGAGGATTAGCAAAAGAGATCTGTTGCTGAACAAACTCTACACAATCAAGATGAACGAAGGAAAATCAGCAGCGCAGCTCCATGCCAGAATCCAGGAGCTGATTAATGGGCTGCACACGATAGGTCATAAGGTCGAGAACCATGACATAATCAGGTATACTTTAAATGCGTTCCCAAGGAACACACTGTGGGCATCTATGGTGGATGCCTACAAGGTTTCCAGGGACCTTTCTAAAATTAAATTAGATGAACTTTTTTCTGAATTAGAACTGCATGAACAGACTAACGCTACTTTGGTCGATAAGAGTATTGCTTTCATTGCAGGAAAACCTCAAGGAAAAGCCCCCAAGGAAAAGACTCAACCAGCACCCGAGTCTGACTCAGACTCAGATTCAGAAGATAATGAAGGGGATCGACCCAAGCTGGTTCGGCTAGCTCGAGATTACTACAAAGAGATAAAGCACCAAACGAACAAAAAGAAAGCAAGCCGAGTAAAGGAAGATCCATCAGAACCTGCAACAAGCTCAAAGAGAAAGACTAATGTCACCTACTACGAATGCAACAAAAAGGGACATTTCAAGTCAGAGTGCCCCAATATGAAGGAAACAAAGAAGGCGCGAAGAAAGAAGGCTCTCCAAGCCACTTGGGATGAATCCTCCTCCTCCGAAGAAGTCCCGCACGTGAATCTTCTCGCTCTAACCGCCTCGGAAGACGTCGACTCTAGATCGGAATCGGAACCAGACGATGGAAGACTCACAATCTCGGAAAATGTGCAAATCACGGTAAGAGGTTATTCAGAATATGAACTTTCAAAATTAATTTCTTATTTATCTCGCAACTTGGCGAAAGCCAAAATCCGGGTTGAGTCCCTCCGACAGGAAGTAAAACTCCTGAAAGAGGAAGTCAACTCGAGGTCCTTGACCGAGCAAATTCAAGAAAGAAACTCAACTCAAGTTAAAAAGCTTGAGGAAGAGAATTCTTCCTTGAAAACTCAAGTCAAGGAGCTCAGAGTTGCCTTAGAACGGTTCACTTCGGGTTCCAAGGGTCTTGACATGATCCTTGGAAAGCAGAAGTCCGTTCTTAACCGATCCGGACTCGGTTATCGAACCAAGTCAAGACAACGCTCTTATTATGCTGTATTGAACCAACCTAGAACCCAAGTCCAAGCATGGGTCCCCAAGCTCTATTTGAACAAGCAAGTTGGACCAAACCAATATTGGATTCCCAAGGACAAGATTCACATCTTGCCTAACCATTATCGAGGCTATAGTCTAGGGGGAGTCAATATAAAAACTATATTCATAATTAGATAATTTTTTTAATTGTGATTTATTTTTTGCATGCTTGATTGTTTATTTTTGCAATTTTTAATTATCATACTTAGATTTAGGACTGGTTAGTTTAAGGACAAAACGATTTATTTGAAATTTGAACAACTTAGTATTGGGAGGAGGTGAGATGATAGTACGTTAGGGAAGCCTTTCTAATAAGGTCAAGTATACCCTACTTGGTTTGTTTAGTCTGGTGGAACTAGCCGAAGCTACCGATCCAAGACACAAACTAGTTAGACCAGAATTTCTCAAAAAGTAATTTTAAAAATGAAATTTCGTTAAAAGACTTTGTCAAGGAAAGGGTTGATGATCCAATAAGGCTACAACCAAAGAAGGCCTTGTGTCTAGCCAAGACCTGGAAGCCAATTTTCGAAATTCAAATACAATTTACTCTTTGTCAATTTCAATCTAACACAAATTTCAAGTAATCTTAGAGTCAACCATTTTTCAAAATCAATAAACTTAAAATTTATAAAATTTTCAATGTTAATTCTTTCAAAATTAAAATCTTTTGTTTAAACCTGTCTCACAAAACCCATAAGGTTAACGTGATTGATAACACTAGACTAGGTGAGACAGATTAGCTTGTGAAAATCAATTTTAAAGTTATCCCTAACTCGAATTGGATCCAAATCAATAAATACATTATGTGTAGGAACATAAAGATATGGAGCAATGGATGTTGGATAGTGGATCCTCCAGACACATGACTGGAGACAAATTGAAATTCACCAAAATCAAGTTCAAGAACCTAGGCTCAGTAGCATTCGGCAACAATGTTACAGTCAAAGTCATTGGGTCAGGTAACATTGAACTCAAGTCTGATTTTGTGATTAAGAAAGTAAGTACTCTTGGTTGAAATTTTCAAGTTTAATTTGCTTAGTATAAGTCAACTATGTGATACTGGCTATGTAGTTACGTTCACCAACTCTAACTGCCTGATTAGAAACCTTCAAGACTTAGAAGTCATGCTTAACGGTACTAAGAAAAACATTGTTTATACCATTAATTTACCATCAGTACCAAAATGCCTCTTGACTCAATTAGAAGAATCCAACCTCTGGCATAGGAGATTAGGTCACACTCATGTTAAACTAATTTCTAAAATTACCCAACTTGGTTTAATTAAAGGTGTACCAAAAATTAAGAATTTTGAAAACACAATCTGTAACTCATGTAACCAAGGCAAACAAACCAAGTCTGCTCACAAATCAATTCAATCAGACTTAACCCAAACCACACTTGAGCTCCTGCACCTTGACCTATTTGATTCACATGGAGCCAAGTCACTAAGCGGGAATCGGTACTGCTTAGTAATTATCAATGATTACTCTAGGTTCACCTGGGTTAGGTTCCTAAAAATTAAAGATGAAACTTTGAACTTATTTATTGACCTATGTAAAATGATTGAAAACCAGAATGATACGAAAATCAAAAGACTTAGAAGCGATCATGGGGGAGAGTTTGAAAATCAAAGGTTTGAAGAATTTTGCAAAATAAATTGGTACATACATGAATTTTCCTATCCTAGAACCCCCCAACAAAATGGGATAGTGGAAAGAAAGAATAGAACCCTTCAGGAAGCCGCTTGAACCATGTTAAATGAATTTAACTTAGCTAACCAATTTTGGGCAGAAGTAGTAAGCAAAGCATGCTACATCCAAAACAGGATTCTAATTAACAAAAGGCATAATAAAACCCCTTATGAACTATATTATTATAGACTGCCTAACCTACACTACCTAAGAGTCTTTGGGTGCAAAGTCCATATCCTGAACACCAAGGACTACCTAGGTAAGTTTCAATCCAAGTCAACCCCAGGGATCTTCCTAGGATATTTAACAACAAGTAGGGCCTATAGGGTTTACAATAAACAAACTCACAAAATTGAAGAAACGACTAACTTAGTTTTTGATGAGGAGATTGAACCAAAAACTGATAATCAAAATTTGAACCAATCAATTATTGATCAGGAAGACAGTGAACCAACAATTGAACCACTGATTGAACCTCTAAATGAACTAATTCTTGAACCAACTACTTGTAACGCCCGTCTTTTTCCAGACCTTACGGTGTGGTGAGAGACGGCGTTACGCTAACATACATCTAGGCATATGAACATCATAATGCAGCGGAATAATTTAAAACTTTTATACCTACATGCAACTAACACTTGAATCATGTATACATGCCTTAACTATCATTCCTAAACATGGTGACATGGTAACTTAGCATATTAACATCATACGTAGCATCATGATATAAAATCACATAAGTCGTCCATAAGCAACATAAGTAGCAAGTGTATCCGACCATCATAAGTATAGCATGAGACTTAAGAGGACAAAGAAAAATATAGAACAGGTGACAAAGTATAAATAATAAAACTTTTCTTTTTCTTCTGCCATGTCACTGCCACACACACACTCTTGCCCCTCCTGCTGCTTCCCTTAATATCCTCTTGCTTGATCTGCGGTATAAGGAAGTAAAACTATACACACATAGGCTTAGTAAGACTCTTTCCTACTCACTAAAACCATACATCACATACGTAAAACTTATAACATGCTTAACATATAGAAGTTCTTGGTACAAAACATAGGCATATAAAATACTTAACATAGCATGGTCCTTGGCTTAAACATAAACATAACATGGTATGGTTCTTGACATAAACATAAACATAACATGGCATGGTTCTTGACATAAACATAAACATAACATGGCATATGAAATACTTAACATGGAGAAGATGCATATCATGAATGGATACATGAGTCAAATACATATAACATAAGGATGCTTATTTGAAAACCATAATTATAAATACTTAAATATAATCATAACATCATTGGGGTCCCCGGCTTGTACCACATACATACATCATATGCGCGCATCCCTAAGTAAATACGAGGTAGCTAGTCTCGACCTACTAGGGTTGGAACAGCTACGGTAGTTCCAGAACCGAGGCGTTCTTAAGGTGCCCATCCCTGTTGGACAGCTGCGGTAGTCCCAGAACCGTGGACAGCTACGATAGTCCAGAACCGAGGCGCTCTTAAGGTGCCCATCCCTTGGACCCTTACTTCGGTCTGGTACAAGCTCATTCATAAAGTAAAATAACTTTGCATGTATCATCATTCATAGAACATACATAGCATATCTTAAGACATTAACATAATCTTGTTACATGAAGCATGACATAAAACATACTTGACATTTCCTCATTCATACTTAATACATAACATCATTATGCCTTAAAGGCATAAGCCTTATCTTCACTCATCATCTTCATTCATAAAACATAACATACATACATAATTATGCCTCCAGGCATAAACATCATTTTGGTTCATAAAGCTTGCATGATCATGGTACGTAAGGTAAACATGCATTTCATTCATGGTACATATCATCTAGCATACATAATCATAGTATCCATCATAGAGCATGCATGGGTAGGATTCATATGAACATGATACATACTACCTAGGTTAATAGCATTCAATATAGAACATGCATAGGTCTACTTAACCATATATCTATCATAGGCGTTTAACTTAAGATATGCATCGTTCTACACAAACATTAGGCCTTCTTCATAACACATATGTTCATGATATAGAGTTTAAAACATTCATGAATGAAACTTACTAAACATGGTATCTAACATCAACTTACAAAATCATGAATCACAGCACATGAGGTTAGGGTTTTAGGTAACATAAAATTCGTACCACATGCTTGAACATATATATACATCATAATAAGCCATAAACAAATATTCTTGAAACCCTAACTCAACCTAAGCCCTAATTGAGGTTCTTGGCTGAAAGTTGGAAGAGGAGAGGTCCTATTGTCCAAGTAACATGTAAGGTACCATAAGTAAAGAAAAACCCGTACACTGCATACAATGCCATAGGAACCCATTAGAGCTCATGATTAGGGCTAACCCTAACTTCTAACCCTACAATTTGACCTTGGCCGAAACCCTAGAGGGTCATAAGTTCATGGAGTAATTTTTATAATTCACCATAAATGTCCAATCCAATACATACAATACCATAAGAAGCCATTAGAACCCTTGATTGGAGCTAGCCCTAACTCCTAGCCCTATAACCTATCTTGGCCGAAACTTACAAGGGTCACAAGAGCATGTAAAAATTGACATAAATCACCATTAACATCCCTTGTATCATGAGGAAACATAAGGAACATTCTTAGAGAGTTAGATCCCATCCTAACCATGAAAACATGGTGGTGCCCGAAACTTGTAGAGGGCCTTAAGGTGCTACAAAAGTTCCCCAAGTCATAATTTATTCTTTATTCATCATGATAAATATTAGGAAGCACAAAGGAGGTCTTAACATCATCTTATACCTCTAAAATTTACTTGGCCGAACCTTTAAAAACCCTAATCCATGGTTTCTTCAATATAAATCCCAAACAAAAACTTACATCATGATAAACTTCAAGGAAAAACCATTATACCACAGGTGAGGGAGTCTTACCCTTGGTGTCTTGGTTATAGACCCTAAATAGAGAAGAGGATGAAGACCTTGTTGTCCCTTGATCACCCCTAGCCCTTGTAGCCTTGTAGGAAGCCTTGAATCTCCAAGAGAAAGTCCCCTTGTGAAGTTTTTCCAAGGGAGAAAACCCCTTGTGGGTTTTGGCTAGGAGGAGGTGTTAGTGATATGAGAGAAGTGTCCTAAGGCAATCGCCTTATAATTGTAAACATTTATTTTATTAAATGATAATTCACTATTTGAGTATACATGTTTGTGTATTTGATTGGGATCTTAAACTCATCTACTGAATGTCCGCAATACAATTCACAGCATAAGAGAGTTTGTGATGAGATCACAACTAGTGATTATCTCTGCATGTGCAATTGTGAAGTATTGAAAATATCCCTAGTCGATGAATTGATAAAAACGGACACTATCAATTCTGTTGAGACTAGCATGGGTTATTCTCTAATCAGCTGATTCTCACTGGCTGGTGACATTGGGATGTCCGGAGATAAACATGGATGCTAGTTAAGGGAACTAGTTCATTGGAGTGACTAGCTGTAAAACTTCATACGGTAATCTATATAGATATGTCAGTGAAGTTCTTACTGCAGCTTAAGTGCGATGTTCCTTTGACTTGCGGTGTTCAAGTCATCTTGGTCATGGAGACTTATACTTTAACATCTTAAGCAAGCATCTCCAAGGAGGTGTGGACCCAGGATGATTGGGTATAAGCCGAAGTGCCCGAAGATGTTTGAACAGCCTACAAAGGATTCACCACTCCTTGCGAGGAGATGTATACCCAGGCCTATCGTCGGATTGTTACTCAAAGCCTCTGGCCAGAGCATGTCATGTTTAGAGTATGAGTCTCTTAAATACATGAGAGTAATTAGAAATCCAAAGGACGAGAAAGACACTACTTGGGCTAGGTGTGACGTAGTCAGCCTAGTGGGGACTGACACACACAGACGATGTCCTAAACCAAGTGGGTATAAGATGGTGAAGGGAATGGGGCACGATTCATTAGAGCTGCTGAAGGGTTTCAGAATTACTTCTGAGGTCAACCGTTGATCTTTCGATTAATTGGGGGTCATGATGTACTACTAGGTGTCACTCATGATCGTTCTATAATTAGTTGATTATAGACGGCCAACATAAATCGAAAGTCTATTTAGTCACACGCACTACGAGTAATCCGAGGGATTTAAAACGAGTTGAAAATTAGATTTTCCGATCAAGAGAAATAAGTCGAATATGAGTTAATCAGAGGCGCAATGGAAGCTAAAAATGGCTAAGTCTTTTGAAGGCTTATTGGGCAAATTAAATGAGTTTAATTCGCGATGGGCTCAGCTCGGTTTGGCCGGCCAAAGAGGGTGCCCACCCTCTTTGTTTTGGCCGGCCACCACTTGGGGAGAAAACCAATTTATTTGGTTTAATTAATAAAATAAATCTAGCGCGATTTGTTTTATAAATTATGGATAAATAAATTTGTATAAAGAAATTTATATAAAGAAATTTATGGAAATTTATTCTTTTTATGGAAATTAAAATGATCCATGGAATGGTTTATTTTAATCAATTATGAATTGATTTTTTCATAATAAAAAAATTTATAAATTTCTTGTAAAAATTTATTCCATAATAAAAGGAGAGATGTATTTGTTTTATTATAAAGTTAGTTATAATAAAACTTGGCTTAAACGGAATAATTCATAAGAAAATTTATAGGATAAATTTCTTATGAAAATTCCGTTAAGAAGGAGACTTGGCAATGGAGAGGCTACTATATAAAGGAACCAAGGCAAGCCTTGAATTCTAATTAATCAAGAGATTAAGAAGCTCTCTCTCTCTCTCATTCTCTCCCTCTCTCTCTTATTCTCTCCCTTTCTCTTCCTCCTAAGGCCGGCGCCCCTTGCTCACCCTAGGGCCGGCGTCCATCCCACCTAGGGCCGGCGCACCATCCTCCCCATCCAAGGGTTGCCGTGAGCTATCATCTCCAAGGAGAAGTCAACCAAGAAGAAGAAGAAGCGGATAACATCTCCTTCCTTCTCGGAATTTAGATTCCGTTTCTTGGTGGTTAGTTTTCTTTCTTCTCTCTTGATCTTCTAGTTGTGCCTTTAGAGAATCTAGTAGTTCTCATCGGCACAAATCTCGTGACTTTGCGAAGTCATCCCGAAGAGAACTCGGCGTGGACGCGAATAGAGGCGGAGCTTCCAAGGGACGCTACGGTTGGATCTCGTCCCTTTCTTCGAGTTACGCGAGGTACAAAGTAAATTAGTTTACTTTTCCGCAAAGTTTTAATTTATGATCATGTCCACACATCATAAGGTTGCATGCTAGATACGTGGTTAAAATAATTTGAGAAATTATTTTATGCTAATTCTTCCGCTGCACGTAAAAATTTAAAATTTTACGAACCTATATCCTTGTCAACATGCACCCGGTCCCAACAGG
>JAGFNQ010010318.1:0-13340 GCA_024364735.1 Boesenbergia rotunda | reverse complement strand
AGGAGTCCGACACAGGCTCCGAACCAAGTAAATCGACTGTGTCTTTGTGCTGTGATTGTTTTTATTTTATTTCCGCTGCGTACGTGCTCTTTACGAAATCCGAACGATTTCCGATATTCACCCCCCCTCTATCGGTTTTCTCGATCCAACAAGTGGTATCAGAGCGGGGAAGTTCAAACCTGGTGCAACCACCAGTTTGAAATTTTTTTTCAGATTTTTATTTTCTATTTTTTTTTAATTTCTCGCTAAATATTTCGTTCGTTTTTTTAAGCGACGTTGGTGGAACACCCCTCGTTATTTAATTTATCCAGCACTACTAATCCAAGACCTAGTCTTGGAAAATCCTTTAAGTTTTCTTTTTCAGACTAAATGGTCATGCAAGAGGGATTCAGCACCGCCAGACCTCCACTCTTCAGTGGAGGAGAATTTTTTTACTGGAAAAGTCGTATGGAGGTCCACCTGAAAACTCAGGTGGACATGTGGATCATTATCCAGTCCGGTCTGGAAATCCCCCGAAATGCCGAAGGACTTCCTCAGAACTACTCTGAATGGGACAACGCCCTAAAGCGAAAGATAGAAGCCGACGCAAAAACTACTCAGACTCTTCAATGCGGATTGACGAAAGAGGAGCTGAACCGCGTGGGCCCCTTCAACAGTGCAAAGGAACTGTGGACAAAACTGATCGAGCTGCACGAAGGGACTTCAGATACTCGGATCAGCAAGAGGGATCTGCTACTAAACAAACTCTACACCATCAAGATGGCCGACAACGAAACAGCAGCCCAGCTCCACGCACGAATCCAAGAGGTAATGAACGGTCTTCACACAATAGGTCACAAGGTTGAAAACCGTGACCTAATAAGGTATGCTCTAAACGCCTTCCCTAGAAACACCTTGTGGGCATCTATGGTAGATGCATACAAGGTCTCTAGAGATCTTTCTAAAATAAAATTAGATGAATTATTTTCCGAACTAGAACTGCACGAACAAACTAACACCAATATGGTCGAGAAATGATTTGCTTTCGTTGCAGGTAAAACTGGAAGATAAACCAAATCAAGTAATATATTAAGTCTTCAAAAGTTCACACATTCTTCAAAATCCACTAACTTATGTTTTCAAAAGTATTATCATTTTTTTTCAAAATTCTATTAATACTTACTTAACTTTGAAAATTTTCCAGGACACTTAGGAAAATATCCTTGTAGTCAACAAGGTTTCCCAGGATTGTGTCAGACTGGAAAAGAATCCTAGTCAAGTACAATATGATGTTTCAAAAATTACTTATATTCATTCAAAGTCTCATTTTTTTTTAAAAAATAGTTAGTACTTAAAAAAAATGCATAGTATTTATATTTTTCAAAAATAACATTCTTTCAAAAGTTATGCATTTTTCAAAAGTACTTAAAAATTCAATACATTTTTCAAAGGTACTTATATTTTTCAAAATTTTTCAAAGTACTAGTACTTTTGCATTCAAAATACAATGATTTCAAAAATTTTGCACTAAGTATTTTCAAAGAGAACCAAAGGTTTTCAATGTTGGTGCAAGTATTTTCTGTTGTATTTTTGATGTATGACAAAGGGGGAGAGGTGTACTTAAGTTAGAAAAATTTTCTCTCAAAGATAAAAAATGTAGTTTCAAAACTTTTTTCATTTTTTCCCAAGGATAGTGATTTAGCCCCTTTAAACCAATCTAACTTAAGTTATTGTCAAACATCAAAAAGGGGGAGATTGTTGGTGCAAGTTGCATCAATGATATTCCTCTTTAAGTGTTTTAATGTTTGACAATACACTTAAGTCAGTGATACATTGAACAGACAAAGGGGAGTAAGAGAGAAGTAAACTAAACTGAAAAAAAGTCCTAGTTAATCTAGGCATCGAAACCCTAAGTCCCAGCGAAGGGCTGCTGGGTACCTAGCGAAGGGCTGCTAGGTATCAAAACCCCAAGTCCTAGCGAAGGGATGCTAGGCACCTAGCGAAGGGCTGCTAGGTATCAAAACCCTAAGACCTAGAGAAGGGCTGCTAGGCACCTAGTGAAGAACTACTAGGCATAGAAGACCTAGCGAAGGGCTGCTAGCCACCTAGCGAAGGGCTGCTAGACATAGAAGACCTAGCGAAGGATTGCTAGGCACCAGGCGAAGGACCGCTTGGTAACAAAGACCTAGCGAAGGGCTGCTAGGCACCTGGCGAAGGGCTGCTAGGGAATGAAGACCTGGCGAAGGACTGCTAGGCACCTAGTGAAGGATTGCTAGGTAATGAAGTCTTGGTCCAAGGGACTGAGCAACTTAGCTAAGCGATGACTAAGGACAGGAGTAGAGACGGGTCGGGGTTCGGGTGTCTCGAGATCCGCAGTAATCGGAGGCTAAGCAAAAGTCCATCCGAAGGACTGGGTGGCAACCGTCTCCTGAAAGGAGTAGGTGAAGGGCGAGTTCTCGGGGATAGGAACTCGTGCCGGTTCGACCTAGGGTTTCGTACAAATCCGAAGTCCGAACCAAGTCCTTAAGACCACTATTATATGTATCTATGCTTTGTGGTTGTATATCTTGCAGGTACCAAGATTGGAAGATGTGGCAGCCTGCTGGAGGCCCTAACCAGGGCGCCCCCAGCAGTGGGGGCGCCCCCAGGTAAAGCTTAAAGAAGCAGTTTCGTGGTGTATATAGACCAGGTGTCAACCGGGGCGCCCGGAGCGTCCGGGGCGCCCGGATTAGTAGCTGTTTTGCTGTTTCGAAGTAAGAACACATGATAAGCACTCACGGGGGCGCCCGGAGCATCCGGGGCGCCCTGGTCAAAGGTCTTATCACCTGCAACGAAGTAGGCGCAAGGATAAGAGTTGACCGAGTCTTCCGGGGCGCCCTCAGCGTCCGGGGCGCCCCCAGGAGGCCTATATAAGGGGCTTCGACCCCTCAGCTTCAGACACGACTTCCAAGTACTGTTCTGATCATTCCGACTGACGACAACGCGCTAGAAACGAGGCTCTACGACCGGGAGGCTCCAGGAGGAGGTGCGCGGCACTTCGGAGGTCCAGATCGGCCGAGCTTCTGACTTTGTCTCGTTGGTTTGCTTTTTAATTACTGTACTTAAATTTCTATATTATTGCTTGCAATATTGCACTGTAAGTCGGGTTTCTCCGCCTCCGGAAAGTCCGGGAAGGAGACCAATAGTGGACGGGCGTTCCCGTGCATAGGCCTTGGATGTACTGACCCTGGGGGGTCGGGAACCAAGTAAAATCCACTGTGTACCTGTGTACACTTGAGCTCCTGCACCTTGACCTATTTGATTCACATGGAGCCAAGTCACTAAGCGGGAACCGATACTGCTTAGTAATAGTTGATGATTACTCTAGGTTTACCTGGGTTAGGTTCCTAAAAACCAAAGATGAAACCCTAAACCTATTTATTGAATTCTGTAAACTAATTGAAAATCAAAACGACACTAAAATAAAAAGACTTAGGAGTGATCACGGGGGAGAGTTTGAGAATCAACGGTTTGAGGAATTCTGTAAGGTAAATGGGTATTTACATGAATTTTCATGTCCTAGAACCCCCCAACAAAATGGGATAGTCGAGCGAAGGAATAGAACATTACAAGAAGCCGCTAGGGCTATGCTCAACGAATTTAAACTAGCAAATCAATTTTGGGCAAAAGCAACTAGTACAGCCTGTTATATCCAAAATAGGGTTTTGATTAACAAACGACACAACAAAACCCCCTATGAACTGTACTACCATAGACTCCCAAACCTACATTACCTAAGGGTCTTTGGGTGCAAAGTCCATATCCTAAACACCAAAGACTATTTAGGAAAATTTCAATCCAAGTCAAACCCAGGTATTTTCCTAGGATATTCAACCACAAGTAGAGCTTATAGAGCTTACAACAAACAAACTAAGAAAATTGAAGAAACAACAAACTTAATTTTCGATGAAGAAATCAATTCAACATCTAATAATCCAGACCCAATTTCATCAAACTCTGACCAAGAAAATAATGAACAAATTATTGAACCATTAATTGAACCCTTACACGAACTAACTATTGAACCAATGAATGAATTAACTGAACCAAGAATCGAACCAACAAATGAACCAGCCCAAAGAGTCGAATCAAATAGTGAACCAAACCGACCAGCTGGACCTGAGGCTGAACCAAGCTCTAGAAGAACAAAGAAACCCAGACTTAGGGAGTGTTTGGGAGAGCTTCTGCTTACTGCTTTTTAACTTCTAGCCATGCAAAAGTGCTTTTGAGTGTTTGGGAATGCCAGATTCTGCTTTAACTTCTACAACTTTTACTCAAAAGCTAGAAGCAACAATTTGATGCTTTTTTCTGCTTCTGCTTTTTTGCTTATGGTGTAGAATTAAAAGTTGACATTTATACCCTTAATAAATTTATTATTTTACATAATTACCATCACATTTTTAAATAAAATCTTATAGTTTTATATAATTTATATTTTCAAAAAAATTTATACATATTTGTATAAATTTATATAAATTTTATTATTTTATTATTTTTTATATTTTTATTAACTTTATATTTTTTTAAATATATATATTATTAAAAATAATAATTTTGATATAATATTTAAAATATAATATTAAATATATAAAACATTATAGATGATGTATCAAAATTATATTTAGATAATTGAAAAAAAAATAATTTTGATAGTTTAAGGATATTATTGTCATTTAATTAAAAATTAAGCTTAAAAGTGATTATTCACCAAACACTCAAACTTTACCTTGTATCAGCTTTTGACTTCTATTTCCAAACACCGCATGCTTTAGCTTCTTACTAACTTCAAGATAATCACTACAAGAATCACTTTTCAAGAAGTAAAAGCTCTCCCAAACACTCCCTTAGTCACCCAACCGATCAAATTGTGGGTGATCCAACTCTAGGAGTCAGGACTAGGTCTTCCTATAGGAACCTTAGCCAAATAGCTATGATATCAAAAATTGAACCCAAAACTATAGAAGAAGCCCTACCTGATCCTGATTGGATCATAGCGATGCAAGAAGAACTAGCTCAATTCGAGAGAAACCAAGTCTGGGAATTAGTACCTAAACCTGAGGGCAAATCCATCATTGACACTAAGTGGGTCTTTAGGAATAAGCTGAATGATCAAGGAGAAATAGTCAGAAATAAAGCCCGCTTAGTAGCAAAGGGTTTCAGCCAAGTAGAGGGATTAGACTACGATGAAACATATGCCCCAGTAGCTAGACTTGAGTCCATTAGAATGTTGTTAGCCTTTGCATCCCATAAAGGATTTAAGTTATATCAAATGGATGTAAAGTCAGCCTTCTTAAATGGATTCATTAAAGAAGAAGTTTATGTAGGACAACCCCCAGGGTTTGAGGACTTAGATAAACCTAACCATGTTTACAAACTAACCAAAGCATTATATGGGCTAAAACAAGCACCTATGGCCTGGTATGAACGATTATCAACCTATTTAACTTCTAAAGAATTTAAACAAGGCCAAATTGACTCAACATTATTTATTAAAACCCTAGGAAAAGATATATTTATTGCCCAAATTTACGTAGATGACATAATCTTTGGATCCACCAACACCAACTTTCTAAAAGAATTTGTCAAGATAATGGAAGATGAATTTGAAATGAGCTTAGTTGGTGAGCTTACATTTTTCCTAGGACTACAAATCAAACAAACTAGGGATGGTAACTATGTTCATCAATTCAAATATGCTAAAGAATTAATAAAGAAATTTAAAATGGATAACTCTAAAAGCATAAGTACCCCCATGGCCACTAATATAAAAATAGATAGTGACCCTGATGGTAAACCAGTAGACCTTAAACTCTATAGGAGTATGATAGGTAGCCTACTGTACCTTACAGCCAGTAGACCTGATATTCTCTTTGCTGTAGGGATGTGTGCTAGATACCAAACCTGTGCTAAGGAAACGCACTTAGCAGCCCTAAAAAGAATACTGAGATATGTAAAGGGCACCCTAAATGTAGGGATTTGGTATCCTAGGACCTCAACTTTTGCTTTAACCGGATACTCAGATTCTGACTATGCTGGCTGTAAATTAGATAGAAAGAGCACAAGTGGAAGCTGCCAACTGTTAGGTCAGAGTCTAGTCAGTTGGTGTAGCAGAAAACAACACTGTGTGGCTCTATCCACAACTGAAGCTGAGTATGTGGCATTAGGAGAGTGTGTGGCTCAACTTTTATGGATGATGCACACACTTAAGGACTTCCAGCTCAACTACACCCAAACTCAAGTATTTATTGACAATATAAGTTCAATTAATTTAACTAAGAACCCAATCCAACACTCCAGAACCAAACATATAGAAGTCAAACATCATTTTGTAAGAGACCATGTAACCAGGGGTGAAATAGTACTTAAGTATATTGACTCTAAATCCAACCTAGCTGATATATTCACAAAGCCCTTACCTGAGTCTGAGTTCAGCTCACTAAGAAGGCAGTTAGGATTGTGCTTTGTAGAATAGATTATTTTTTTCGACTTGATTTAAAATTGTTTTTAAAATTTTTTTTTGAAAAACTGTTTTACTTAATTTCAAAATCAGTTTTCATTCTTTTACTTAGTTTTATTGCAAAACTACCCCCTTTAAAAATTAGGGCTTTTTCGAAAATGGACTTAGCCTAGGCCCTAACTCTAGAACTGCATGCACCTATAGACTTAGAAGCCAGCATCTCACAAGCACCTTAGGGTACTTTTGATTGATAACCTAGAAAGGGTTGAGATGCTTAGGTCTTTGCCTTAATTCAAGATGCTTTAAGTCAGTGCATCTGCAGCAATTGGGGCACTAAATACAACTTAAACAGCAATCCAGTTAAGTGTCAAGTTTAGAAAATCTAACTTGAACAGAAACACTTAACTTGACTAACCCTAGCAAAAACTACTGTTTATAACAGTTAGTAAGTAGCTAATTGGGTTAGACAGGTCCCTACAGAGAAAATTGATTGATTTAGTGTAAATCTAATTATGAATTGGTTCAGTACAGCAAATTCTTATTTATTTCCTTTATTCATGCTATATTTATCTGTTTTGATATATGGCAAAGGGGAGAGATAGGAAAGGAAAGAGAAAAATTACTTTTACTTTTTCAAAATTTTCTATAAAGAAATTTTCTCTTATTCAAAATCTATAGAGTAAAATTTTTATTTTTATTCAAAAAGCTAAAAAAATTCAAAAGTTTTCAAAATTTTTCCTTTATTCAAAAAGGTTCAAAAATATACTTTTCCTTTATTCAAAAGCTTAAACTTTTTGAAGAAGTACTTAAGTTCTTAAAGCTTTCATAATTTTGGCCTAAGTACTCCAGTTTCAAAAGTTCTTAAAGCTTTCAAAATTTTGCCTAAGTACTCTAGTTTCAAAATTTCTTAAAGCTTTCAAAATTTTGCCTAAAGTACTCTAGTTTCAAAATTTCTTAAAGCTTTTAAAATGTTGCTAAGTACTCTAGCTGCAAGATTTTTACTCAAGCTTTCAAAATTTTCCTAAGTACTCTAGCCTTTCAAAAGGTTCTTACTTAAGCTTGTCAAAAATTTTTAAGTACTCTAAAGCTTAAGTTTTTCAAAACTGTATTAAAACTGAAATTCTTACTTAAGCTAACATTTTCAAAAAGTTTTCAAGTACAAGTAAAGTTTTTTAAACCCCACGAATTTTTGAAAAATCTAGGGGGAGATTCCTTCCAGGGGGAGGGAACAAAAGTTAAAACTTTTTCATGTTTTGCTTAAACTTAACTTTTTGAACTAGGGTTGCCATAAATCAAAAAGGGGGAGATTGTTGGTGCAGAATGCACCTAAGTCAAACCTGTGTTTTGATAATGGCAACATAGGTCAAAAGTTAAGTCTTTCTTGTTTTCTAACAAGTTAATCTAGTGTGCAGGAAAAGCCCTAGCGAAGGACTGCTAGGCACTGGCAAAGGAATGCCAGGAAAGAAAGCCCTAGCGAAGGATTGCTAGGCAACTGGCGAAGGACTGCCAGTATCAACCCCTAGCGAAGGACTGCTAGGCCCAGGCGAAGGACAGCCTGGGACTGAAGCCCTAGCGAAGGACTGCTAGGCAACTGGCGAAGGACTGCCAGTTTACCAAGACCTGACAAAGGACCGTCAGGCAAAAGTCCAACCAGAGGAACGGTTAGCATCAGGTAAATTCTCCCGAGAGGAGTAGGTGAGGACGCGTTCCCCGTCGAGGGAACAGTAGGCGTCGGTTCGACCTAGGGCTCCATTTTGGAGACCAAAGTCAGAACCAAGACAGCTAAGGCTGTATAAACAAATACTTTATTGCTTTATTGTGTTTTGGACTAACCCTGGATGCAGGACCAAAGGAAGGAGTGTCTGCAGCTCAGATAGCCTCAAAGGAATGAGGTAGTAGCTGAGTAGGGCACCCGGAGTGTCCCGGGCGCCCCCAAGGGCCATACAAAACAAGTAAAGAAAAAAAGGAGTTCGAATACATGCTGGGTCGGGCGCCCCCGTGCTCCCGGGCGCCCCCTGCGCTGCGGGCGCCCCCATGCGCAACATCGAACCCGAACCCCTCGAAGCCAAGGAGATAGGACTTTGACCCGGTCAATGCGGGCGCCCCGAGCGCTCCGGGCGCCCCGGTCAAAGCGGATCCAGAGGATAGACGCTGACCGAGAGCTCTGCGGATCAGAGGCCACGTGGGGGGCGCCCCCGACGTCCCGGGCGCCCCCAGGCCCTATATAAAGGGCCTTCGACCAAGGCTTCAGAACAACTGTTCTCTCAACGCCCCAAAGATCTTCTACGCTCGTGCCTTGCTCCGGAAACACTCCAACTCGAGCCGACGACGTCCCGCTGCCCCGAAAGAGTCAATCCACTCCGGACGTCGGTAACGAAGATCGAATTTTTTTTATTATTGTTAGTGCACTTACTTGTAATAAATTATTGTAAACTGATTTGCGCGTATATAGAATTGCCCAAAGTAAACGGTCAACGACCGTGGGCCTTGGAGTAGGAGTCGACACAGGCTCCGAACCAAGTAAATCGACTGTGTCTTTGTGCTGTGATTGTTTTTATTTTATTTCCGCTGCGTACGTGCTCTTTACGAAAATCCGAACGATTTCCGATATTCACCCCCTCTATCGGTTTTCTCGATCCAACAGATTGCTCATGAGAAGTGATGACAAGGTACTGATGGTAGTCACAGCTCTACGTCGGAGGGTAGCCTCTGCTCAGCTTCCTCCCGTACATAGGTGACAATGTCTGACCGACAACAGGGGTGACTATGTCATTGCACTATGTGCATACGTATATTTTGCATTTGCCCTTGCTTGCTATACTTGGATGCTGCATATGATTGACATGCACATACAGGAGACCTTTATGCCCTAGTTTTGACGACCCCGCCACACTGGTATGGTGTTTTCTGTTCCTCATATTAGTTGTACTTATCATTGCTTGTACACGTGTTATTACGATAGCCTGCTTTACTATTGCTAGCTTAGATTATCTTGCATATTTGATGAGATATCCGCTAAGTACTGTGAACTTACCCCATTAGCTCCTTGTTTTTATTTCAGGATGATTAACTGGAGTGTCCGGCAGCCAGTACCGTTCTACGTGTGTCGAGACGATTTCGTCGTTTTCCTGTATATGTTTGTGGGTACATGTTGGTACCCCTTTTCATTCGTTCTCCAGTTGTATTCTCATTTGTGTTTCCGCTATGGTATCTTCGATATGGTTGTACTTTTGTGTGCCATGGAGGCCTTCGTTCGATGTGTTTTGTCGTAAGTCGTACCGGTACACAACTTTTGTCATCATTTTTGTTTTCTTTTTATTCAGACGCTTGTTCCAGCTCTATAGGTTGCGGTACAAGCGGCTGAGGTAGTTGTAAAGGTTAGGTTTCCTGAATTGTCCACTGGGTCGAGGGAGTGACAATCCGGTCAGTATCGGACGGGCAGCTCCTCGGGGCGTGACACAATCCCCTAGACCAAGACTTCGGTGTCCAACCCTCCTCCACGACTTCGTGCCCAATTCCTCGAACCAGAATTTTGTGCTCAACCCTGCAGGTCAAGACTTCTTGCCCAGCTTCACTCACCAGGACTTCTTCCACCTTGCTTCACTCACTAAGACCCAGCTTCACTCACCAGGATTTCTTTTCTAGTTATCTTAATCCTGACTAGACTTCTTTCTTCCAAACTTCAGGTAAGTATACTCTCTCTACCAAACCTTAAGTCCAGTTTGGTTTAATCCCTTGGCTAAACTTACCAACCCTGGGTTCTATTCACTCTGCCAAACATCAAGTCATGTTTAGCTAACCCTTTGTCAAACTAATCAAACCTAAATATCAGATCCTATTTGGCTTAACCCTTGATCACTTTGACCAGACCTTATTATATTGTCTCTGCCAAACATCAGGTCATGTTTGGCTAACCCTTTGTCAAACTGATCAACCCTGGGTTTACCCTACGACACATCAGGTCCTGTTTGACTTAACCCTTAATCACTTTGACCAGACCATGGTATATTGTCAAACATCGAAACACTAGAGGTTGATTGTTCATGACTGATGCTCTTTGTACCAACAACTAGGTGTGTCTAGTCCCACTAGGACTTTTTCCGTGCCAGCGTGTGATTTTCCCGATCCACCTGGACTTCACTTAGTCATACTAGGTATGCCTAGTCCCACTAGGACTTTTCCCGTGTCAACGTGCGATCTCCTCGATCCACGTCGACTTCACTAGTCAAGTCTCCAGTCAACCTTGACCCACTTGACTAACATCATTATCAAACATCGAAACTCAAGCTCACCCGAGACTAGTCAAACTAGGTCAACCCTGACCTAATGAAGATTTCACCAACAGGGAGCAACAGCAAAACCTATATATAGTATTCATTGACTTAGAAAAAGTTATGATAGAGTTATAAGAGAAATTAATAAATAGAAAAAAAGAGGTGTTAGCATATCATATTAAATTAATTAAGGATATGTATGAGAATGTAATTACTAAATAAGGATTAACTGAAGCATTTTCAATAAAAATAAGGTTACATTAAGGATTAGCTCTAAGTTTCCATCTTTTTATACTAATCATGGACGAACTCATTGGACACATTCAAAACACAATAGCATGTTGCATGTTATTTGTAGATGATATTATTTTAGTAGATGAGACACGTAAAAGAGTAAATGATAAACTTGCTAGAATCTTGGCGAAAAAACATCGATAGTGAAAAGGTTTACGCTTCGTATAGTAAAGATAAAATATATAAAATTTAAGTTTAAAAATATTAGATGTAACGAGACAATTATTAAGATAAGAAATGTCGTATTGTCTGAACTTAGTGCTTTAAGTATTAAGATTATTTTTGCAAAATGATAGAGGGATCGACAAAAATATCTTACATAGAATATAAGCAGGATAATTAAAATGGAAGAGGACGTTGACTGTTTTATGTGATCGTAAAGTAACTCTAAAATTTAAAAGGAAATTTTACAAAATAGTGGTTAGACCTGTTATGTTATATGATGTTGAATGTTGGGCTATGATTTGAGCGTATAAGCAAAAAATATGAGTTACTGATATGAGGATATTAAAGTAAATATGTGGACATATGAGGATTGAAAAAATAATAAATGAGAGTGTTAGAGAGAAAGAGTTACATCTATTGAAGAAAAACCCCAAGAGATACGTTTAAGAGGATACAAATATATACTTAGACGACCAATAAATGCTTCGGTTAGGCAATGTAAAACTATGAAAAATACGAACATCAAATGAGGAAGACTAAAAAAAACTTGGTTAGCAACACTAAAACAAAATAAAATTTATTTAAATATAGATGATATAGTAAAAGATAAAACTTGATAACGTAGAAGGATCTGTTGATGCAATTGACCTTCAGGATTTTGATGTTTGTTTGATAATATGTTTAATGGACTCTAGTCATGTCAAGGTTGACTAGTTGACTAGCAAAGGTTATAAGAAATTTTGGAGGAGTGAACTCCAATCAAAAATCTAGTGAGTAAAGCAAGGAGGTGAAAGTCCTAGTGAGTGAAGTTAAACCCTAATTAGTGAAGCTAGGTGGTGAAAACTCTAGTGAGTGAAGCTAAGCAATGAAAAGTCCTCATGATTAAAGCTAGGCCTTAAGGGGAGGTAACCCAAAGTAATAAGAAGTCTTGGAGGAGTGAACTCCAAGCACATTTTATCGCGGTTAACCGAACTAGCGGATTCTGGTGAACCTAAGTACAAGTTTTTCATTACTACCATTATACTTGGGAGTGGGTGAGGTCGTGTCCCAGTTTAGGACAAAACCTTAAGCGATGATCTGACCGAAGAAACCAATGGAAGTTTCTAAGTCGAGATTATGACAGACCTATCTATTTATTCCATCATGTATATTCATATCTATTTTCTAACTCTGTTTTGCAGGGTAAAATATATATTTGTGTTAACACTCTTTTACAGAATAAACACTATTCCGTCGACGGATAAAGTGGTCTCATTGATGGATCATTGTAAATTCAGAACAGTTAATTCAGAAACCGAACCCAGAAGGAAAGATTGGTTCCATCAACTAATATATTTTATCAGTCGATGGATCAAAGTCTTCTTACGGCAAGCCCAAGCTGTTTTGAGGGAGAAGAGGAAAATGTTGTTCCGTTGACTAATAGATCTTATTAGTCAATGGATTATTTATATTGTTTGACTTAGCAGCCAGGCAGGTAGTTTAGCCAAAATGGTAAACTAGGGTGGGACTCATCGATGAAAAAGCTTGTTCAGTCGATGGATAAGGAAGATTTGATATCACAAAACTAGACGCAGACCAGGGAAGATTCGCAGGGGGTTCTGTCGACGGATAAGGAAGATTTCGGATCACAAAGTTGGATGCAAATCAGGGAAGATTCGCAAGGGGTTTCGTTGACGGATCAGAGGTATCAGCTGATGGAAAGATGATTTCTAGAATTGTCATGTTTGGTTCAGCTATAAGATGAGTCTCAAAGATTCAATTTAAGATAACTTTTCTTTTGGTCGAAATATGCTCTTCATCACGTTCTCTTCGCCAAGATCTTTGTCAAGCAAGCCTCCGCGCCAAGAGCTACTCTGACAACAAACTTCAATCTCTATTTCACAATTATCGATATATTTCATTATGCTATTTGCATTTACATTTAAGGGAATAGTAGACTTGTTACTATTGCCCTTTATATTTGTATTCGATTTCTCCTTCCAAAAGTTCTCAGAGGAGAATTATAGTGCCACCGGCGCTATGGTGCAGCGGTAGGACGACTAGTCACTTTCCCAAACATCCTCGGTTCGATCCCCAGCTACGGCGCATTTGCAGGAATTTTTCCTCCAAATGGAGCGCGAACCCTGGGACGC
>JAGFNQ010010317.1:0-13551 GCA_024364735.1 Boesenbergia rotunda | reverse complement strand
AGGAGCTGGAACATCCGTTTTGATGAGACAATCAAAGAGTTTGATTTCTCACAAAATCCTGACGAACCTTGTGTGTACAAGAAGGTTAGTGGGAGTGCAGTCGTATTCCTAGTGTTATATGTCGATGATATATTACTTATAGGAAACGATATATCAGTCTTACAGTCAGTTAAAATTTGGTTGTTCAAAACTTTCTCCATGAAAGACCTGGGAGAAGCAACTATATCCTTGGGATTAGTATCTATAGAGATAGATCAAAACGATTGCTTGGTCTTTCGTAGTCTACATATATAGACCGAGTGCTAGAAAGGTTTAGCATATCCGAATCCAAGAAAGGTTACCTTCCCATCAGGCATGGGATCAACCTTTCGAAGTATATATGTCCGTGCACAGAAAACGAGAGGATTTGCATGAATAAGATTCCTTATGCATCCGCGATAGGATCTATCATGTATGCTATGTTATGTACTAGGCCCGATGTATCATATGCTCTGAGCGTCACAAGCAGATACCAGTCTGATCCAGGAATGGATCATTGGGCGGCTGTCAAGACAATCCTCAAGTACTTAAGAAGAACTAAGGATGTTTTCCTAATATATGGAGAAGGTGATATGGTAATACGTGGGTATACAGATGCCAGATTCTAGACAGATAAGGATGACTCTAAATCTCAGTCCGGATACATATTTATTTTGAATGGAGGCGCAATAAGTTGGAAGAGTTCCAAGCAAGACACCGTAGCAGATTCTACCACAGAAGCAGAATATATTGCAGCTTCAGAAGCAGCAAATGAAGCAGTCTGGATCAAGAAGTTTGTCTCAGAACTTGGTGTGGTTCCAACCATTGATGAAGCAATACTGGTTTACTGCGACAACAATGGAGCTATTTCACAAGAGAAGGAACCAAGGTCTCATCAGCGATCCAAACATGTGCTTCGCCGCTATCATCTAATCAGAGAGATTATAAGTAGGAATGATATACAAATTGAGAAAATTCCCACTGACAGGAATTTAGCGGATCCTTTAACTAAGGCCTTGCCTCAAAGCAAGTTTGAGGGTCATGTTATAGGCTGTGGTATTGGGTACCGTGGCGATTGGCATTAGGCCAAGTGAGAGTTTATTAGTGATATGAGAGAAGTGTCCTAAGGCAATCGCCTTATGATTGTAATAATTTATTTTAATAAATGAATATTCACTATTTGAGTATACATGTTTGTGTATTTGATTGAGATCTTAAACTCATTTACTGAATGTCTGCAATACAATTCACAGCATGAGAGAATTTGCGATGAATTCACAACTAGTGATTATCTCTACATGTGCAATTGTGAAGCATTAAAATTGTCCCTATTCGATGAATTGATAAATACGAACACTATCAATTCTGTTGAGACTAGCATGAGTTATTCTCTAATCAGCTGATTCTCACTGGCTGGTGACATTGAGATGTCCGGAGATAAACATGAATGCTAGTTAAGGGAACTAGTTCATTGTAGTGACTAGCTGTAAAACTTCATATGGTAGTCTACATATAGATATGTCAGTGAAGTTCTTACTGCAGCTTAAGTGCGATGTTCCTTTGACTTGCAGTGTTCAAGTCATCTTGGACATGGAGACTTATACTTTGACATCTTAAGCAAGCATCTCTAAGGAGGTGTGGACCCAGGATGATTGGGTATAAGCCGAAGTGCCCGAAGATGTTTAAACAGCCTACAAAGGATTCATCACTCCTAGCGAGGAGATATATACCCGAGGTCTATCGTCGGATTGTTACTTAAAGCCTGTGGGCAGAGCATGACATGTTCAGAGTATGAATCTCTTAAATACATGAGAGTAATTAGAATTCGTAGGACAAGAAAATATTACTTGGGCTAGGTGTGACGTGGTCAGCCTAGTGGGGGCTGACACACATAGACCATGTCCTGAACCAAGTGGGTATAAGATGGTGAAGGGAATGGGGCACGATTCATTATAGCTGCTGAAGGGGTTCAGAATTGTTTCTGAGGTCAACCGTTGATCTTTCTATTAATTGGGGATCATGATGTACTACTAGGTGTCACTCATGATCGTTCTATAATTGATTAATTATAGACGGCCAACATAAATCGAAAGTCTATTTAGTCACACGCACTACGAGTAATCCGAGGGATGTAAAACAAGTTGAAAATTAGATTTTCCAATCAAGAGAGATTAAGTTTAGTTGAGTCAAACGATAAGTCAAATCTGAATTTTTCAGAGACACATCGGAAGCGTAAAATGACTTAGTCTTTTGAAGACTTAATAGATGAATTAAATAAGTTTAATTCATTGGGGTTTGGCTTGAATGGGCCGGCCAAAGAGGGCCTCCATCCTCTTTGCTTGGCCGACCACAACAAATGGAGAGAACCAAGTTTTTTATTCAATTTTTAAAATAAACTAAGTGTGGTTTGTTTTATAAAATTATGGATGATATAAATTTTTGTATAATAAACCAAGGTTTGGTTTATTTTTCATGGAAATTAAAATGAACCATGGATTGGTTTATTTTATAAAATCAATCATGGATTGATTTACCATGATAAGGAAATTTATTCCATAGAAGGGAAGAGACTTGATTGATTTTTATCATGAATTAAAATATGATTTTAACCATGATATAAAAACAAACTTGGCAAGATGGAATAAGTTATTCCATATTTGATAGGCTTGATGGTTGAGAGGCTACTATATAAAGGACCCAAGGCATAGGCTCTCTCAGGCTCTCGGTCTCTCCTTCTCTTCTCCCCTTCTTGCCGTGCGCCAACCAGCCTCAAGAAGGAGCACCAGCCGGCCATCCTTTTATGGTTAGTCTTCCGACTTCTCTCTTGGTTTTTCTCGTTGCGTTCTCGGAGAATCTAGTAGTTCTCGAGAACACCAAACTCGTGGCTTTGCGAAGTCATCCCGAAGATACTCGGCGTGGACGCGAATAGAGGCGGAGCTTCCAAGGGACGCTTACGGTTGGATCTCGTCCCTTCCTTCGAGTTACGCGAGGTAATATGTAAATTAGTTTACGTTTCTGCAAAAATTTTAAATATATGATCATGTCTACACAAGATAAAATTGCATGCTTTGATGTGTGATTAAATGATTTAGAGAAATTATTTATGCTAAACCTTCCGTTGCACGTAATTAATTTTAAAATTACGAACCTGCATCCATGTCAACATGCACCCGGACCCAACAGGGTGGACATTGAGGACGATTCTCATTATAGTATCTTGCAATATGCCCCCAGAAAGTATCGACCTTCTGATCATTGCCTATGATTGGATAATTGCTGATAGTGACAAACGATCTCACTAAAACCTCGTCTTCAATCTTACTCCGTGTTGATCATTTTCTTCTACTCGCAGTGTCAGAATCCGACTTCTCTAAATTAACAACTTTAATTAGGGATTCGCGTTCAGACAATTGAGTCTCTATAACAAAAGTCAGAGTAAATAGATCATTTTCCACCAAAGATGTAAAAGGCATGCCCGTTGCAAGTGGATTAGATGGATAATTTTGTGGATATAGATTATATGCATAATTTGGTAGATATGAACAATATGGGTTATTTGGTGGGTGTGGATTATGTGAATAATTTGATGGATATGAAAAATATTGATAATTTGGTGGCATTTGGGAATTTTGGGAAGAAATATTTTCTAAAAAATCGTCGATTATTTTTATCCACTTTGGAGGAAAATAGTAGAGAGGAGATTTTTAGTAGGGAGGGAGGTGTTTGAAGATTGAAATGAGTTGTGTAAGGTGATTAGTATTTATAGATGATTTTTTTTATTAAAATAGTCGTTCAATGACCGTTATATAATATTACGACTCGAATTGATCCCCGAATTGATTCAAAAAATCACGACATCGATTAAAACAAATCCCATTCGATTGAGGGCATTCCGCAATCAATTGGGGATTGGATGATGCAAGAACCCAATCGATGGGGGTTGGGGGTAGTCCCACCCCCAATCGATTGGGGGTAGCCCCATCCCCAATCGATTGGGGGCATTTTTAATCGTTTTCCCAATCGATTGGGATGCTCTATCACGTCATTTTTAATGCGTTCAAATTTGAACGCATTTATTGCGTCTGCGTTTAAACGCACTGACACCACATCGCTTTTAACGCACTGCGTGTGTTCATTAAGCGTTATAATGCCCAATAAACTAGCCAATATAGATGTTTTCATGTATAACCTTAATTATGTAATTATCAAATAATTATATAGTCAAGATTATGAAAAATAAGATATAATATAATGTTATTGAATTCAATCTTAAATAATATTATAACTTAATTTAATATTAATTATATTACCTTGATTAATCGTAGACACAACTAAATCAATTTGATATTTAATTATTCTTTTAAAATAAATTAAATTAAATTAATAATATACCTAGCATTCTAGAAATCAAGCCGTCAGAGCTCGCCTCCATCTATTGAAGCAAGGATGCGTTTTCATTCTCTCGACTCAGGCGCCTCACCATATTAGTGATAATCGTGATTTATCTCTTTCATATTGGTTCTAGGGCGAGCTGACGGAGGCGCTGGGGACGAACGTTTCGCCTTTACATAAAAGGATGCGTTTTCATTTCCCCATGAAGCTAACAACACAATATCCTCCCACATATTGACTTATTCGATTTTTTTAATTTATCTATTGATAGATGATTGTGGGAGTAATCATGTGAGTCGTCCGGGATCAATGCATGACATATTTGTAGAAAAGGATGAGGCTTCATTAGCCTATCCATTCACCTTCAAATGCTTCAACGAGCTAAGAGGAGAAGATTTTGTACTCGCCAACACAGTGGAAGAACTCAAAGCAGAGGCAATCTCTGCTCTCCGGCGGGAGATGTTGACGGCCTCGGTGTTGTACATGTCATTTGAAAGTGCGTTCCATGTGGGCGAGAGGGACTTCAGGGAGAAAACGCATGGTGTTTTGAACAGTAAGGTCAATTTTCTATGGCTGCTCGGGTTGGACACCATGTCATTGCCTAATGGCTTTGTGGTGGCAAGCTAGCGGAGGGGGCTGGTGGTGCCAACTTTGGAGAGCGTTTGGTGTGGCGTGCCAACGCTGTGCTTCCCGCTAGCATTTGATCAGGCATCGAATTGTAAGTTGGTGAGCAAGGATCTAAAGATAGGGGTTTGCCTCGGCGGGACTAGGGAGGTGAATAGGGATGAGGTGTATGACAAAAATTAAAGGGTTCAACACACACACACAATTAGTTCACTGTTTGTCTGCCGTAGACACTTGCTCTCTCAGGACGTTAGCTAGTCGCTGTTGTTTCCCTCTTCCCCCGTGAGTGGAGAATAACTGACACACGGCGGACTACAACAACGAGGGTAATTTTGAGAAATTTTTTATTAATTCCGAAATCACAGAAAATCTTAGGAGACATTTGATTTGCTCCATTTTCTATTTTTATTTTCCAAAAAATCATATTTTTTCATTTTCTGAAAAATGATTTTATTTCATTCTCTAGTTTTCCAGAAACGCTATATCTTTTTTTTTAGAAAACAAGGCTGAAAAATATAAATCAAACACGTTTTTCAGAAAACCGCATTTTCTACATAAAATGAAAATGAAAAATAAGCATACCAAACGCAGCCTTAGGCTTCCAAGATTTTTTGATTCCGTGTTATATTCCTCAATTACTGACATGGCGAACATAGTCCAATATCGAGAATTACTTATTACCTAAATTAAATAAGATTTTTGTTAATAATATATCAAGATTATTAATGATAATCCCCAATCAAACACCCATAAGATGAAGCCAACTTCAACTGGATGTTTTGAGTTTCTATGACTTTAGTCACTGTTGTAAGTCTGTGTAGGGCGGACTAGAGAAGGATGAATAACTCTAAAAATAAATTAGCACTTTCTCTTACTTTCTATTTAGCAAGTATCAACATATTAATTAAGAAAAACAAACAATATAAAAAAATTAAGAGACATAAGGAGTTACTTAGTTATAACCTAGGTGGTTGTTAATCCTAAGTAGTGAAAGCTCAACTAAAATCTCCTTAATGAAAGCGAGGTAGCCTCTTACCAACTTTAGAAGCTCAAAAGTCAATGTAGAAAATATATACAGTTGTTGTACTTTACAACTAGCTTTAGGGTGTTATTTATAGTTCAATGGTCGAAGTAACCGTTTTGCTGACGTGACACACCAAGCGCCTCTATCCCTTTGAGATGCCTATATTCGACTTATTTGTTATTACATTGTCATCATTCATCTGATCTACTTTACAACTAGCTTTAGGGTGTTATTTATAGTTCAATAGTCGAAGTAACCGTTTTGCTGACGTGACACACCAAGCGCCTATATCTCTTTGAGATGACTATATTCGACTTATTTGTTATTACATTGCCATCATTCATCTGATCTGGCAGTATAGAGTTGCTTCTATCCCTTTGATGGGCTTGAATCGGTCCACTATTTATCCCCACGGTAATATACCGCTGACTAGGATTGGGGCGCCTATATCTAATAGAGGTGCTTGGTCATTCCAAGCGCTTGAATGGTCAACTACATAAGTTGACATCTTCGTTCCGCTTGCTTGGGTGATGCTCAAGCTTATCCAAAGTTGAACTCATCAAAACCTAATTCTAGTCTTCTCCTCGAGCGAGTTTCCTTCCCAGCTTCTCATCCCTCGGACGTCATGCACGTCACCTTCTTGCTCTACTAGTATACTCTTCTGCAGTTCCTCATCCCTCGGACGTCATGCACGTCACCTTCTTGATCACTGACCTCATCGACTCACTTCTCTTTCCATCCTTCTTGCTCGCAGCGTCTTCCACTCAACTTTTTGTGTTCCTAAGTTTCTGTACACTTAGACACAAGGTATCAAAAATAAACATGACTTAACTTGACTTAATTGATCACATCAAAATCAATTCAAGGTACTTATAATTTCTCTCTTTTTGATGTGCATCAACTGAAATTAAGATAGGGTTAACAAACAAAAAAACCTGTAACAATTAAAACATAAATATTACAATTAAGTATAAAAAAAATATGGAAGTTGACAACAAATCATCCCCTTAACTTAACCCCTATAATTTCTCCCCCTTTAATCACATATAAAATGTTGTTAATGATAAAAAAAATTAAAAAATTAAAAAAAAAATCGAAGGGGTAGTACAATATTGATCTATGATTCTGTAAATTTTTAAAATTATTTTGCAACTTAAAAAATTTTGATAGATTTTAACATCAGCTTTTTTAAAAAAATTAAAAATTATTTATTTTTGTTAAAAAAATACCAAAAATTTTGTCACTCCCAAATTTTTTTTTTATCATAAGAAAAATTTCACTCAAAAATTATTTTATTTTTCTCAAAATAATTATTTTTAGCCGAAATAGTTATTTTGAAAAATAATTCCTTAAAAATAGAATTCTTGGATAAAATAATTTGCTAGTTTTTGAGTTTGTGAAAGCTAATGGATATTCTCCAAATAAAAAATTAGTTTGGTCAAAGACGTATCTTCAAAAAATTTTAATTTTAAAAATTCATTTTTAAAAGGAAAATTCATAGAAAATTTTCTAAATTTTTTGTTATGGTGTCAAAATAACAAGACTAACTATATAAAAATTTCTTTAGAAAATCAATTTCTTTTGTATGATAAAAATTATTTTATTTATAGAAGTAGAAAATTTTTAATGAAATCAAAAAATAAATTTTAACTTAAAATAATTTTGATAATTTTTTTAAAGAGTCAAAATACGTTCAATTTATGAAAAACTTGATTTTCCAAAACTTAATTTCTGAAATATTTTTAAATTGAAAATTTAGATTTTTGATAAAAAATTCACAAAATTTAGTTTAACTGTCAAAAAAAATCCAATAATTTTCTGCCAATAGATAACCTTTCTGTCCATCATTGAAAAAAATTAAACCTATTAAATCCGATCAAAAATGTTTTTAAAAGATTATTTTTATGTAATTAAAAAATTCTAAAAATAAATTATTCAATTTTACCAATTAAAAATGATTTCTAGCAAAAATTTAATAGGTTATAACAGATTTAGGAATTCAAAATAAATTTTTACCTACTGGATTTATTAAAAATTTTCTTTAAATATGATTTTTTTGATATTTTTATAATTTGACCTCTACTATTTTTAATATGTCAGTTTAACCTTCCATAATATTTGACATTTGAAAATTGTAAATTTGAACATGCAAAATTCTTTTGTAATATTTCCATTTGTTCTTTTAATTTAACATTTTCAATTCTATGTTGGTCAATTTCTTCTAGTTGGCGTGCATGGTCCTTTTGTGATTTCATATACTTGGTTCGTAATTTTCATAATGATTTACCTGACAATTTTATTATATCATAAAGTTGTTCAAAGGGTAAGATCGTATGTTACTTATCATGACGGGCTTGTCAGTAGATGCTCCTTCTTCATCAATGCTTTCTTCCGAAGTGGCTTCGCCCTCTTCTTCTTGCCGGCTGGCCATTAGTGCTAGTCTGGTGAATTGTTCTGTCACGGACTCAGATGATGATGTTTCATCCCATGTGACTTTGAGATTCTTATGCTTAGATTATATTTCTTTCTCTTTTCTTTTATTCTTCAATTTGGGATAGTTGTTCTTGATATGTCCTTTTTCATTGTAGTTGTAGCAACAAACTTTTCTTTTTTCTCCGAGTAGCTTTGATGCTTATTTCTTATCAAAGTTGTTAGACTTAAAAAACTTTAAAAACTATCTTGCCATGCACCTCTTTTCATCTTCGTCAAGTGAGGTGTCTGAATTCCATCCGTCTGTCTTGGCTTTTAGTGCTAGATTCTAATTTGACTCTTTTTCATTACTTACTCTTGCACATCTAAACTCTTGTAATTCGAAAGTAGAAATAAAATTTCTAAACTACTTACTGTTAGATCGTTGTAGCTTGCTAGAGGGGGGTGAATAACAATTTTCTCGGTTTTCTTCTCTACCTACGTTGTTAGTGCGCAAGCGAAAATATAATAAAATAAAACTAACAACTAAGAAATGTAACAAACATATTTACGTGGTTCGGAGATGAAGCTCCTACTCCACGACAGTCCGTGAGGTGGACGATCCCTCGATCCTTCGGCGGATCACTCCCCGGATGCCCCTCCGGCTAGCTCGTGTAGCTCCTTATGGGTGGAGAAACCTCACCACAAATTCAAGTACACTTTCTGAGCACTAAGACTACTAACAAGCTCTAACCAAGCTTGTTTCGTCAGAGGTTTCCAGCCAAACCCGAGCTTCTTTAAATAGAGCTCAAGGCTGGAAAACACCCTACCAGTCAACTGCTCCCAGGGCAGTCGACTGATCCCACTGAAAATCAGCCGTTGCAGCTCAACATTAGAATTTTCAGCCTACTCAACTAGCCGCTACCAGTCGACTGCTCCCAGGGCAGTCGACTGCTCCCAGGGCAGTCGACTGCTCCCAGGGCAGTCGACTGGTCCAGGGTCAGAAACATTCTGTGAGTGACTGGTCTAGGGTCAGAAACATTCTGTGAATTTTTGTGCTTGCTGGCAGTCGACTGTTATATTCTCAGTCGACTGCCTAGCTTACAAACACACTCTTCCTCACTAACGACCCTCCTCCATGTGTGCCTTCAAGTCCACTCCCTTGACTTTCCACTTGAAGTCCTCTTCCACCGGCTATCGTCCCTCGGATGCACACGCAAGCCCTCGGCTTGCCTCCATGCCACCCTTCACGTGTGCCCTTTGAAGTCCACTTCCCGGCATGCCCTTGGAGTCCTCTTCCCTCGGCTCTCGTCCCTTCATGACTTAGCTGACTCTTCACCAGCAGCCTTGACTGCTGCCTTTACACCCTCTTCGTCTTCGGCCCTCGTCCCTCGGATGCACACAATCCTCCATCTTGCCTCCATGTCATCCTTCACGTACGCCTCGAAGTCCGCATCGCTTGGCTCATCGTCCCTGCTATCCATGGTCCCTCGGGTGCACACAAGCCTCGAGCTTGTCTCCATGCTACCCTTCATCGTATCGAAGCCGTCCAGCTAAGTAATATGTGTAACCTGCAATCCTACATACTCAAATACACATATTAATCACAAGGGTAAACCTAACTTAAACCCTTTGCCCAAACATCAAAATGCATGGTCACTCTGGACCATAGATTGCCCCCAACAATCTCCCCCTTTTTGATGTTTAGCAATACGTTTAAGTTAGGGAAAACAAATAGCAATAAATAGCAATAACAATGCTAAATAACCATTTGGACTTACGTTGCCAAGGCTCCACCATGGACTTATACCGCAAATGTATATGCAATGTAAACATGGATCTTATCCCAAGGCATCCCACACCTAATCTTCCCAAGTTAGGAATTTTCACCAAAATAGATTTTTTTAAAACCTATCCCAAGGCTCCCCTACATTAGACTTACAAAGGTTTTTTAAGAACCTCTCCAAGGTTCCCCTTACGCCAAGAATAGAGCAACCATGCTCCCCCTACATCTAAGCTTCCCCTAAACCTAGGGTTTCTTGCAAAGGTGTGTTTGGTTTCCCAAATTAAACCCAACACTTCTCCCCCATTGCCTAATATTAAAAAGATCCAACAGTTTCCCCCTTATTGGACTCTTTAACCTTTAAATGATTATAAACACAGTGTACTAACCTCCCACAAGGTTCCACACTTATTTTCCACTATTTGGACACTTTTCAACTGCTGAATACCCAATCCAGCCTGTATCAGTCGACTGCTCCCATGGGCAGTCGACTGGCACGTTGAAAACTCCAAATTTCAGCATTCTGAATCCAAATTCAGAAATACGCCAGAAATTCTACAACCCTCCAAAAATTCCTAAATTTTGTGGAGAAGTTTGTGGTACCCATACCTACTTGAAAAAAATACATTCAACAATGTATCTATCACCATTCCCAAGTTTGACACAAAACTCAAAACTACCTATGAAAATTAAGACATAGCAACAAGAGGCAACCTCCCCCTTAACCTATGCCCTCTCCCAATTTTCAATTCTCACACCACAACACAACAAGTTAAGTTCTACTAACTTAACACCATAATACCAAGTTATGTTCTACCCCAACTTAACACCATCCATTCTTTTGTCAAGTTAATCCTAACTTAAGACCCTAAGTTCTCCCCCCTTTGATACCATTAAAAAAAATTACCCTAAGAAATCCTACCCCTAGTGCCAAAATGAACTCAAACCATTTCTGAAAATCCCTCAGACATCAATAAACAGACTTACCAGTTAACTGCCCCTGGGCAATCGACTGATACTGTTAATTTCTGAAATTCCAGCCTAATTTCAGAAACTTCTAGAAAATTCTAAAAAATCCGAAAAAATCTAAAAATTTGCAAGAACATTTGTTAGGATATACTCTACCCTAGAAAAATATGGTTCCATGAAAAATATCAAATGTACTTGACTTTTGGTACAGTCTCTAATTTCCTTAAACATGGTCATTTTATATCAACTTTGAGACCTAAACATAATGCCATGTGTTTGTCACATTCATTCATTAGCATTTCATACATATACTGCCTTCAATTTTCTCTTTTTTTTTTTCTTATGTATCCTTAATCATGATAAAACCCCCTTCTTCTTATCTCTTAACCCTAGATATATATGCACTTATCAATCTTCCTTGAATTCCATGATATCCACAGAGCCTCATTTCATACAATCACCATTAAATCATGAGGCAAAACTTTATTTAAGGAGCATGACATCATAACCAAGGGTTTTAATTCAAAGTCATATCCTATTATCCAATAGCAATTTATTACCTTCAAACCACATAATATCAAAACATGACATAAAATTTCATAAGGAAACATGACCCTTTCCTATGCTTTCAATTTTGTAATTTCTTATTATCCAATATGTCTTTTATATTTAAACCTACGGATCAGTCGACTGCTACAGGGCCAGTCGACTGATAAACCGAATAGAATGTTTCCAATGTCGAATTCACCTGGACCAGTCGATTGGTCTTGAACCAGTCGATTGGTCTTGAACCAGTCGACTGGTATCTGAATTTCAGTTTTTTCAGCCTAAATTCAGAAATGCCTAATTAATTTCACAAATCTCCAAAAAATCTGAAATTTCGTGGAGAGATTTGTGGAGCCTATGCCTACTTGGAAAAAATATGTTTTCAAACAAATCTACTCCATATCCCAAGATTGGCATGAAATTCAACCCTTCCTAAATTGTATCATTGAAACTTATCCAAAAGTCCTAATTTCGACTTCTCCTTGATGTATCTTCTCATTCCTGACTATAATACATTTCTAGCACTGAATTATATGGTATTTACACATTAATCCCTAATTTTTATCAAATATAATCCAATTTTTATCTCTTTCTCCATGAAACTCCTTTTAATGTGCTAATTCCTTAGGATTAAGACTCACCTTAGTCTTCCAACCCCTTTGGCACATTCCATAGTCCACCTAGACTTCTTAGAGGAACATCTCCCGAGATCCATTTACCATGGATCTCAAAGGCTCCTAGAGCTCGCCCTTGAGCTCTTAGCCCTAGCCACCTCCCTAGGTGACTCAACCCACACTAGACCACACCGGAGAGCCTCCGGTGATTCTTGGCCTATAAACCTAGCCTTCTTAACTTTAGACACCTTGTCCTTGGTTAAGTCATTCTTCTTACCTTTAAATGGCACCCCCTTGCCATTTTTGGACTTCTCCTTCTTGCCATAATTATATACTACCCTAGCATACTTCTTTCCATTGGCATTGGAGATCTTAGACCGGTATCCCAACCCCGATCTATCATGGTAAGATTTTAGACTACCCAACACTATATCTAAACCCTTAGATCCAACCGTGAATCTTGTTGATGCAGTCTGGCCCGGTTGTTGTTTTGGTGTTTGACAATGATTTAAGTTTGGTTGAGTGAATTTGGGTTAAAGTCCTGGTTGGGGACTGGGCATGAAACCCTGGTGAGTGAAGCCAGGTCCTAGCTTGTGAAGCTAGGTTGAAATCCCGGGGAGTGATGCCGGGTCCTAGTGAGTGAAGCCAGGTGATGGAAATCCCGGTGAGTGAAGTCGGGTCCTGGTGAGTGAAGTCAGGTGTTGGAAATCCCGGTGAGTGAAGCCGGGTCCTGGTGAGTGAAGCCAGGTGTTGGAAATCCCGGTGAGTGAAGCTGGGTCCTAGTGAGTGAAGCCAGGTGTTGGAAAAGTCCTAATTCGGAAGGGGTGGGTGAAAAGTCCTAGCTTGGAGGGCTAGGTGAAAAGTCCTAACTTGGAGGGTTAGGTGCAAATTCCCATCCTGGAGAATTAGGTGAAAAGTCCTGGCTTAGAGGGTCAGGTGCCTAGCTTGGAGGGCTAGGTTGGATGAAGGTCTAACTCGGAGGGGTTGGGTGAAAAGTCCTAGCTTGGAGGGCTAGGTGAAAAGTCCTAGCTTGGAAGGCTAGGTGAAAAGTCCTAATTTGGAGGGTTAGGTGCAAATTCCCAACTTGGAGGGTTAGATGGAAAAATTCTTAGCTTGGAGGGCTAAGGTGGATGGAAACTTAGCTTGGAGGGCTAAGTTTAAGTCCCTGGATC
>JAGFNQ010010316.1:0-87165 GCA_024364735.1 Boesenbergia rotunda | reverse complement strand
GAGAAAAGAAAAGAAGATAAAGAAAGAAAAGAGAAGGCCAAGGCCTTAAGAAAATCCCAAAAGTCAAGACTTAGGGATTTTAGCACGCAAGGTGCTCCAGAAAATGCCAAGGCATTTACAGATAAGAAAGAAAAGAAAGAAAAGCTATTTTATTTTATAAGGCAGTACCCCGCGTCCAAGGGCGTCGTTAAAGAAATCCAGGTGTCCAATTCCAAGGTCTTGGCCCTGGTAGACCAAGGTCTGCTCTATTAGGATTGGTGGCTCGCTACCCCAACCTTTTAGGGAACGCGCATTCAGATGGTACTTACGTCTTCAGTGGATCCAAGTGATTAGTATTTTCAAGTATATGCTTAGCAAAGTTTTCGAAAATACAAAAAGTTTTCAAAAGATAAAGAATAGCTAAAGTTTCAAGTTGAGCCAAGAAAAGTAGATTGAGATTATTTATTGCTTGAGTATGCATGTTTTGAGTTATACATGTCCTTAGTTTTCTTTCAAGCATATTAGTATCTCATATCATGTTCAGTTTGATCTAGAAGCAAGTTTGCATATTTCGAGTTTTTGTGAGCTAGATAGTACTTACTAAGCTTTTTGCTTATAGATGCATTTCCTCTTATTGCAGATAAAGGTAAAGGCAAGCAATTCTGAAGGAAGACGACGAGGCGGTGCTGAGTAGAGTGTGTGTGGTGGCTGATTATGGGAGATCTTAAGACAAGACAATTTAGCTATTTGAATTGAAATGTTTAAGTTTATTCAAATTTCAAGTTCTTGTTTATGGAGATTATAGAGTATTTGAGTTTTGGATAGTTTTACATGCTCAATTTCTTAGAGTAAGATTCCATGTCATTTCATTTAGCTTATATATTTTATGATTGCATTGGATAAGTAGAAAGTGAGTAGTTAGAATATTGATACTTTGTTAGAGAAAAAGGTGCTGTGCCAAGATAGTATCAATTTCCTTGAATCAAGTTTTATTCTAAATATGTTTAGAAAGTTGCTTCTCATTCCATAATGCTTTAGAATGTTATAGAACTTGCATGATGAGTTTTAATGGTTAGAAGCAAAGATTGGTACAAACCTTAGTGTTAAAGTTTAATAACTTTTGTAGGTTTGTTTTCTTCCATAAAAGTCCTAAATTCAAGTTTATGGATTCGTTTTGATTGGCTAAACTGTTTAGAAACTGTATAGAGTATAGAAATGGTGTCATGTGTTATTGGCTCGAAATTGAAGGAATGGTGGCTTGGAAGCAAGGGCCGAACCTGTAAAACGATACAGCCGTATCAGTCGACTGCACGTCACAGGCTGTTTAAGAGGGTAAGGTTATTTCGATAAGTATTAGCTAAGGTTTGAGAAGAGTATGACATGGTATTATTATCATGATTGCTTAAGTTAGAAATAATTGTTAGCAGAATTTAAAAGTTTAAAAAAAAAAAAAAAAGATTTCCGCATTTTCTTTAGTCATGTATAAAAGTTGAGAAGTAGAGAAAAGTAACGATCCGTCTAAAGACAGTAGAAGGCGGGTCGTTAGAGTTGGTATCAGAGCAGGTCCCATTCTCCAGCATCACACACACATCAGCATCAACCTTGCCGTCTTCAAGTAAGAAAGCTTTAAGTTTCAGTTTTTCTATTGCTCCTTTACTTAACTTCAGTATAGAGAAATGCTTAAGTACTTACTCATATGTGCATAGAACAAGGAAGCATGTTTAATACCTTAGTATCACGGAATCATGTGTAATCCCTAGAATGGATATTAGAGAAATGCTTAAGTACTTACTTGATTTGCCCAAAAGTAAGTTTTGGGATTATGGCACGCAAGGTGCTTGATAAAAGTTTTGAGTAAGACCAAGGTCTTACTAAGCCCTAGAACGAGTTCTAGGACTAAGAAATGAGATAAGAATCAAGACCAAGGTCTTGTTGTATCCTAAAGCAAGTTTGGGAACATTACCATTAAGTGTTAAGTTATACATTTGAGGACGTCCTAGAAAGGCCCAAAACGAGGAGCAAGCTCCTAGAAGGCAAGAAGCGTACCTCATTCAGTAGGAGAAACTGAAGCCAGGGAACTTCCCAGGCACAAGCAAACCATGGGATGCTTAAGCATGTTTCAAAACGTTGGAAAGAATAGTAGGGCTACTGGACTGGCATGAGGTAGAGAAGATAAAGTGTGCATCTTTCTGCCTTACGGGAGATGCTAGAATATAGTGGAAGAGAGTCAAGGCCAAGAGAAATGTCAGCCAGATGACATGGGCCGACTTCGAGACTGAGTTCTTCGAAGAATACTCTCACATGCAAGTAACCAACAAGCATTATGATGAATTCACGAAGTTCAGACAAGGAGAACTATCCGTGGATGAAGCAGTGAAGATGTTTAAGCGGTTAGCTCATCTGTGCCCAGAGCTAGTTAGCACAGAAAAAGAGATAGTTAGGCTAATGCTCAAGATGTTAAGACCTGAGATAGCGTTAAATGTGGCCAACAGTGTTAAGAGGCTGCAAACCTCCGAAGAACTAATAAGTAGTGCTTTGATCACTGAGCACTACTTAAACAGTATAAAGGCCACCAGAAAGGTTGAACGATGAAGTTCTTAACAACCTTACCGTCAGGGGAAGTAATGGCCTCTACTGAGAGGCTAAGGGCAGTATCAATCTAGATTTCCAACCGAGAGCTCTACAGTGACTTGTTAGTCCTTGAGATGAAGGATTACGATGTCATTTTAGGAATGGACTTCTTGAGCAAGTATAATGCTTCTATAGACTGCCGCAAGGAAAAAGTCAAGTTCACACCAGAAGCAGAACCTTCATTTGAGTTTATTGGAGACCCAAGGAGAAAGATAAATAGGTTCCTACCTACCTTACAAGCTCAGAGAATGTTAGAGAAGGGGTGCTCTGGTTTTCTAGCTCATATAGTGGATGCGAGTCAAGGAGAAGGATTCAAGAGAGGAGAAGTGAGGGTAGTCTGTGACTATCCTGAGGTGTTTCCGAAGAGTTAGCAGGACTCCCTCCCAATCGGGAAATTGAGTTTGAAATTGAGTTGGCCCCAGGAACCAACCCAATTTCGAAGGCACCTTATCGCATGGCACCAGCAGAACTGAAAGAATTACAAGAGCAACTCCAGGAGCTACTAGACAAGGGCTTCATTCGGCCGAGTCATTCACCCTGGGGAGCTCCTGTACTATTCGTCAAGAAGAAGGATGGATCTATGCGTCTGTGCATAGACTACAGAGCTCTGAACAAGGTGACCATCAAGAACAAGTACCCCCTTCCTAGAATAGATGATTTATTTGATCAGCTCAAAGGGGCTACAGTGTTCTCGAAGATAGATCTGCGTTCTGGGTATCATCAGCTAAAGGTTAAAGAAAGTGACATCCCCAGGACGGCCTTCAGAACGAGATACGGCCACTACGAATTTGTAGTGATGCCTTTCGGAGTAACCAATGCTCCAGCAGTCTTCATGGAGCTGATGAACCACATCTTTAGGGAGTATCTCGATAAATTCGTCATTGTGTTTATTGATGATATTCTCATATACTCACAGACTCCAGAGGGCCATGCTACACACTTGAGGATAGTGCTGCAGATCCTTCAGCAGGAGAAGCTCTATGCAAAATTTTCAAAGTGTGAGTTTTGGCTAAATCAGGTGACCTTTCTAGGTCACATTGTATCCAAAGAAGGCATTCAAGTTGATCCAGCCAAGATAGAAGCAGTCAGCAACTGGTGTAGACCCAAGAATGCCAGTGAGATCAGAAGCTTCTTAGGCCTGGCAGGATATTATAGAAAATTTGTGGAGGACTTTTCCAGGATAGCCTCTCCACTCACAGCCTTAACCAGAAAGAACAAGAAGTTTGAATGGTCAGATAAATGCGAGCACAGTTTTCTAGAGCTGAAGAAGAGACTGACCAGTGCTCCCATCCTGACTGTTCCAGAGAGCGACAAGGCCTTTGACATCTACAGTGATGCATCCAAGATGGGCCTTGGAGCTGTCCTCATGCAAGATGGTAAAGTAATAGCGTATGCCTCCAGACAGCTCAAGGACTACGAGAAGAATTATCCTACGCATGACCTTGAGCTAGCAGCTGTGGTTTTTGCACTGAAGCTTTGGAGACACTACCTATATGGAGTGCAGTGCAGGATCTTCACAGACCATCAGAGTTTGAAGTACTTCTTCACTCAGAAAGATCTGAATATGAGGCAGCGCAGGTGGCTAGAGTTGGTCAAAGATTATGACTGTGAAATCCTCTACCACCCAGGTAAAGCTAATAAAGTGGCAGATGCACTGAGCAGAAAATCCTGTGCGGCACTGATGTCCTTATCATCACTGTCTCTACCACTTCAGAGAGAAATAAAAGATTTTGGAGTCGAGGTTATGGTTGGGCAATTTTCTGCATTGACCCTAGAGTCAACCCTGCTTAAAGATATACAAGAAAAGCAAGATCAAGACCCAGAGATCCAGAAGATCAAGCAGGGGATCCAAGAGGCAGAAAATTCAGAGTTTCGAGTATCAGACAGTGGCACCCTCTATTTTGGAGACCGCCTTTGCGTCCCCAATGATGAGGAACTAAGGAAGAATATTCTAGAGGAGGCCCACAGTACCCCATACTCTATGCATCCTGGTTCTACCAAGATGTATCAAGATTTAAAGAAAAGATTCTGGTGGTCTGGACTCAAGCGAGACGTGGCCAGATATATCAGTACCTGCTTGACCTGCCAGAGGGTCAAAGCCGAGCACCAGAGACCAGGAGGAGTTCTGCAGCCACTTCCCATTCCAGAGTGGAAGTGGGAAGAAATATCCATGGACTTTATCACAGGTCTTCCAAGAACCACCCATGGACATGATGCAGTTTGGGTGATAGTGGATAGGTTGACCAAATCTGCCCACTTCCTAGCCATCAAGTTATCGCATTCGGTAGAGCAATTAGCACAGCTGTACGTGAAGGAAGTAATCAGGCTTCATGGAGTTCCGAGGTCGATCGTGTCTGACAGAGATGGGCGATTCACCTCCCATTTTTGGAAGTGTGTTCAGGGCGCCTTAGGCACCAGACTTCAGTTCAGCACAGCTTTCCATCCCCAGACAGATGGACAGACAGAGAGAGTAAATCAGATTTTAGAAGACATGCTCAGGGCTTGTGCATTGGACTTTAAGGGTAGTTGGTGCAAATTTCTGTGCTTAGCTGAGTTTGCCTACAACAATAGCTATCAGGCCACCATCAGGATGGCACCTTATGAGGCATTGTATGGCAGAAAATGTAGATCACCCATATGTTGGCAAGAAGCTGGTGAGAAGAAAGAGATGGAGTCAGGACTAGGCAGCCAGACTGAGCTTATAGATGAGACCGCTCAGGCTATCCAGACGATCCGCCAGAGGATTGAGACTGCCCAGAGTAGACAGAAAAGTTATGCTGACACACGCCGTAGGCCACTTGAATTCCAAGTTGGAGATTCGGTATTTCTCAAGGTCGCTCCCATGAAGGGGGTGGTGAGATTTGGCAAGAAGGGCAAGCTAAGTCCTCGCTACATAGGACCCTACAAAATCATAAAGAGGGTTGGTGAGGTAGCATATGAGCTGGACCTACCAGAGGATATGTCAGCTATCCACAGTACCTTTCATGTCTCTATGCTGAAGAAGTGTATTCACGACCCTAGCCAAGTGATTCAGCCTCAGTCAGTACAGATCCAAGAAATCTTAGTTATGAGAGCAGACCGACACAGATAGTGGACAAAGCAGTTAAAAGATTAAGAAACAAAGAAGTGCCACTAGTGAAGGTCATTTGGCAGAATCAAAAGCATGAAGAGGCTACTTGGGAACGTGAGGACAGCATGAGAGAGAGATATCCAGAATTATTCTAAGTTCGAGGACGAACTTTTTATAAGGTATGGGGGATTGTAACGCCCCAAAATTTCCATCTTTAGTCCATAAAGTCCTTAGAATTATTTAAAGATGGTTTAGGAATATTCTAAATATTTTTAGAGACTTTTAGAATATTTTTATGGAACTTTCCGAGTTCGTTTAGTATCTTTAGTTCTTAAAAGTCCTTAAAATTATTTAGAAATGATTTAGAAATATTCTAGATATTTTTAGGAATTTTTAGAGTATTTTTATGGAATTTTCCGAGTCCGTTTGGTATTTTTGGAAAAAGAAAAGAAAAAGAAAATGGAAAATAATAAAAACCGGTTAAGTGCAGCGGTGGGGGATCGAACCAGCGACCACCACCGTAACAGCAAGCGCACACAACCAGCCGGGCTAAGGGTTTCAAGCACAGAAAAGGAAAGAATGATAGATATTTAAGCTATAGTTAAGTTAATCCGAACCTTAAGTATAAATAGGTACTTAAAGAGAGTTGTTTTATTTTCTCTCAAACCCTCTCCCTCCCCAACAGCTGCGCCGACCCCTCTCCCTCTCCTCTCTTGTGCGCACGCAAACCAAGGTCAAGAGAGCCGTCCGAGACCCTTTCTCCAAGAAATAAGCCTATATTCGGGATCCCCGCGACGAGAGGAACGCGTAGACGTGAATAATTCTTCGAGATCTTAAGTTTCTCCCGAGCTCTAGACCTCAATCTTGGTTGTAAGTCCAAGATATCAATGTAAGTACTGCTCACCTGCAGTAAGAGGCGGTTTTACCGCGAGAATTTCCTTTAAAAGTTTTTAAAAGAGAATTTTTCCTTTTTGCTTTAGTTTTTGCATGTGATCTTAGTTCTTATATGCTTGTATATGTTTGATAAGCACCCTATATGAGATTAGGGACCAAGAAAAGCTATGAGAAAAGAAAAGAAGATAAAGAAAAGAAAAGAGAAGGCCAAGGCCTTAAGAAAATCCCCAAAAGTCAAGACTTAGGGATTTTAGCACGCAAGGTGCTCCAGAAAATGCCAAGGCATTTACAGATAAGAAAGAAAAGAAAGAAAAGCTATTTTATTTTATAAGGCCAGTACCCGGCGTCCAAGGGCGTCGTTAAAGAAATCCAGGTGTCCAATTCCAAGGTCTTGGCCCTGGTAGACCAAGGTCTGCTCTATTAGGATTGGTGGCTCGCTACCCCAACCTTTTAGGGAACGCGCATTCAGATGGTACTTACGTCTTCAGTGGATCCAAGTGATTAGTATTTTCAAGTATATGCATTAGCAAAGTTTTCGAAAATACAAAAAGTTTTCAAAAGATAAAGAATAGCTAAAGTTTCAAGTTGAGCCAAGAAAAGTAGATTGAGATTATTTATTGCTTGAGTATGCATGTTTTGAGTTATACATGTCCTTAGTTTTCTTTCAAGCATATTAGTATCTCATATCATGTTCAGTTTGATCTAGAAGCAAGTTTGCATATTTCGAGTTTTTGTGAGCTAGATAGTACTTACTAAGCTTTTTGCTTATAGATGCATTTCCTCTTATTGCAGATAAAGGTAAAGGCAAGCAATTCTGAAGGAAGACGACGAGGCGGTGCTGAGTAAAGTGTGTGTGGTGGCTGAGTATGGAGAGATCTTCGAGACAAGACAATTTAACTATTCAAACTACAATGTTATAGTTTATTCAGATTTTAAGTTCTTGTTTTATGGAGTTAGTAAACATTTAAGTTTTGGATAGTTTTACATGCTCAATTGCTTAGAGTAGAGTTTCCATGTCATTTCATTTAGCTTATATAATCTTATGCTTGCATTGGATGAGTAGAAATGTGAGTAGATGGAGATATTGATACTTTGTTAGAAAATAGACGCATGTGCCAAGATAGTATCAAATTCTCTTTGAACTAAGTTTTTATTGCTTAAATATGTCTAGAAAAGTTGCATTCATATTCCATAATGCTTTAGAAGTGTTATAGAACCTTGCATGATGAGTTTAAATGGTTAGAAGCAAAGATTGGTACAAACCTTAGTGTTAAAGTTTAAATAGCTTTTAGTAGTTTGTTTTCTTCCATAAAAGTCCTAAATTCAAGTTTGTGGATTCGTTTGATTGGCTAAACCTTTTAGGAAACTGACATAGAGTATAGAAATGGCATCATAGTGTTATATGGCCCGAAATTGAAGGAATGGTGGCCTTGGACAGCAAGGGCCGAATTCTGTAAAACAGAATACAGCCGTATCAGTCGACTGCCACGTCATCAGTCGACTGATACAGGCTGTTTAAGAAGGGTAAGGTTATTTTCGATAAGTATTAGCTATAGGTTCGAGAAGAGAGTATGACATGGTATTATTATACATGATTTGCTTAAGTTAGAACATAATTGTTAGCAGAATCTAAAAGTTTAAAAGAAAAAAAAAAAAGATTTCCGCATTTTACTTTTAGTCATGTATCAAAAGTAGAGAAGTAGAGAGAAGTAACGATCCGTCTAAGACAGGAGAAGGCGGGTCGCTACATTCACAATTATCATAAAATTTCAGAAACAGAGATATTTCAAAAGTTTGCGAAATTTCATGAGGATTTCCAAACTTTGAAATTCCTAAATCGAAAATTTACCATAATTGGAAAGTTTCCATAATTGGAAAATTTTCCAAAATTGAGATCATGACAAAGCTTTCCGCAAAACAATTATATGATTATGTCGAACACAAACCACGACTCTGATACCACTGTTGGGACCGGGTGCATGTTGACATGGATGCGGGTTCGTAATTTTAAAATTAATTACGTGCAGCGGAAGATTTAGCATAAATAATTTCTCAAATTATTTAACCACACATCTAAGCATTCAATTTTATCTTGTGTAGACATGATCATATATTTAAAATTTTGCAGAAACGTAAACTAATTTACATATTACCTCGCGTAACTCGAAGGAAGGGACAAGATCCAACCGTAAGCGTCCCTTGGAAGCTTCGCCTCTATTCGCGTCCACACCGAGTATCTTCGGGATGACTTCGCAAAGCCACGAGTTTCGTGTTCTCGAGAACTACAAGATTCTCCGAGAACGCGACAAGAAAAACCAAGAGAGAAGTAATCACATTGGAAAAACTCACTACCAAGGTTGGCCGGAATCACAATTCCGGCGAGGAGGAAGATGACTTGCGCCCAATCCCAAGGTGATGATGGCCGGAGAGGAAGATCGTCCCAACGGAAGAACTTCGTCACCTCGGTGCTTCTCCTTGTGCTCACGGCAAGGAGAAGGGAGAAGAACCTTGTGGCCGGCCAAGAGGAAGAAGGGAGGAGAGGGAGAGAGCCTAGGCAAGAATACTTCGATTATTTTCCAAGCCTTGCCTTGGGTCCTTTATATAGTGGTCTCTCAACCGCCAAGTCTCTTTTTCTTATGGAATAAATTTTCTATGACTTATTCCATCATGCCAAGTTTTATCATATTTTAATTCATGATAAAAATCAACCATGTCTCTTTTTTCTTATGGAATAAATTTTCTTATCATGGTAAATCAATCCATGATTGATTTTATAAAATAAAATAAACCAATCCATGGTTCATTTTAATTTCCATGAAAAATAAACTAAACCTTGGTTTATTATATAAAAATTTATATCATTCATAATTTTATAAAACAAACCACACTTGGTTTATTTTATAAATTGAACCAAAAACTTGGTTCTCTCCCTTTGTTGTGGCCGGCCAAGCAAAGAGGATGGAGACCCTCTTTTGGCCAGCCCATCCAAGCCACGCCCCAATGAATTAAACTTATTTAATTCATCTATTAAGTCTTCAAAAGACTTAGCCATTTTATGCATCCGATGCGTCTCTGAAAAATTCAGATTCGACTTATCGTTTGGCTCAATCAAACCTAATCTCTCTTGATTGGAAAATCCAATTTTCAACTCGTTTTAAATCCCTCGGATTACTCATAGTGCGTGTGACTAAATAGGCTTTCGATTTATGTTGGTTGTCTATAATTAACCAATTATAGAACGATCATGAGTGGCACCTAGTAGTACATCATGATCCCCAATTAATCAAAAGATCAACAGTTGACCTCAGAGACTATTCTGAAACCCTTTAGCAACTATAATGAATCGTTCCCCATTCCCTTCACCATCTTATACCCACTTGGTTCAGGACATGGTCTATGTGTGTCAGTCCCCATTAGGCTGACTACGTCACACCTAGCCCAAGTAACGTTTTCTCGTCCTACGGATTCTAATTACTCTCATGTATTTAAGAGATTCATACTCTGAACATGTCAAGCTCTGGCCAGAGGCTTCGAGTAACAATCCGACGATAGGCCTCGGGTATACATCTCCTCGCAAGGAGTAGTGAATCCTTTGTAGGCTGTTCAAACATCTTCGGGCACTTCGGCTTATACCCAATCGTCCTGGGTCCACACCTCCTTAGAGATGCTTGCTTAATATGTCAAAGTATAAATCTCCATGACCAAGATGACTTGAACACCACAAGTCAAAGGAACATCGCACTTAAGCTGCAGTAAGAACTTCACTGACATATCTATATGTAGACTACCATATGAAGTTTTACAGTCAGTCACTCCAATGAACTAGTTCCCTTAACTAGCATTCATGTTTATCTCCAGACATCTCAATGTCGCCAGCTAGTGAGAATCAGCTGATTAAAGAATAACTCATTCTAGTCTCAACAGAATTGATAGTGTCCGAATTGATAGTGTCCGTATTTATCAATTCATCGACTAGGGACAATTTCAATACTTCACAATTGCACATGTAGAGATAATCACTAGTTGTGAATTCATCACAAATTCTCTCATACTGTGAATTGTATTGCGGACATTCAGTAAATGAATTTAAGATCTCAATCAAATTCATAAACATGTATACTCAAATAGTGAATATTCATTTATTAAAATAAATGATTACAATCATAAGGCGATTGCCTTAAGACACTTTTCTCATATCACTAACAACCTCTACAAGGAAAAACAAAAAAAAGGAGAAAAGCAACAATTATAAGCCGTCCCTCTCTTGAAGGGTCGGAAAACGTTCTCCATCCCCTAGGTTAACCCGGCCAGCTTGACAATGTTGGTCGGGAGGTCGGGCGAAAGATGCTCACCCTGCTTAAGCTACTCAATGGTATTGGACAGCTGCTGCTTAAGTATGGGGTGAATCCTCCCCGGCAGAAATCCCGGGAGTTGATGTACTCAACCCGCCGGGATTCCCATCGAGCAGCCTCACCCGCCTTATTGGCCCGGAGCTCCTCGAGCTCCAACTGGGCTGCCTCCCAGGCTGACCGCTGCTCGCGGAGTCGGCTCAGCTCCTCAGCTTGGGCATGGAGCTCGGCGTCCCGACTGGGCAACTGGTTGGTTAGCGAACCGATCTCCTGCTCCTTGGCCTCCAGCTTGGATTTCAAGGTCCTAGCAGATCGGGTCATCTTGTGAAGCTTCGCCCAAGTCTTCTTCAGTTTCTTTTGCACTTGGTCCTTGAGCGCCCAGGCCTTGGCCTCCGTGTGCTCGACCTGGGAGACCCAGACGAGAGCTTGACCGACCGTCGTATCTGTCGCGTTGATCTGAGCCCTGGAAGCCTCCAGTTGTTCTTCTGACTGGGCTAGTGGGTCCTGAAGACCAATGACCTCGACCCTCAACCCGTTGAGGGAGTCTTCGACAGAAACCAATTGCGTGTGGCGAAGTGGAGCCTCCAAGTCCTCCACCCGCCGCTCGGCTCAATGGAGAGCCTTGGAGTGTGCCAGCATGGTCATCGACACACTATAGCATGAACCCCAGAGCTGTAAAACACAAAGATGCATCGTTAGTACGGAGATAAGGAAAGCCTAAGAGGAAAAGACTGAAGTATACTTAGTCGACATACTTGAGTGGTTGCTGACATGAAGGTATTGGCCCTGATGCTCGGGCCTCGATAGTTGCACTCACAGAGGTCTTGAAGGAAATGGTTAGCGATGGGACCGTGCAGGTGGACTTCTTGACTTCGCTCGGTGTCCACACCGCTCGACACCTCCAAGCTCATCGCAGGGTCAGCTAGTGATGGCAACAGGAAGTGCATGGGGGGATGCCCGAACTGTTCCCCGGAGCGAGGAGAGCCCGAGTCCCCCTGGGACGCCCGGGTCGGGGACGGTTGAGGCTCGGCAGGCTCAACCGCCTTCTTCTTCTTCTGCCTCTTCTAAGGCCAACTGGTGGAGGCCTCAGCCAGCTCGATGGTCGGCGGCATAGACTCAGATACCGGCCCCGGTGCTCGTTTACGCCTGACAATGAGGGGCTGGTCATCGACATCTGCGGGCTCGGGATCGACGACTGGTATGGTTTGCAGGATCGGGGGAAGGCGACAGGGACACCAGGGCCGGAGGAGCAGTCCCTCGTTGGGCTAATTGTTCAGCCACCCGAGCCTCCAGCTCGGCATCGTCTAGGCTGAAGCCTTCCTCCAAAACCGCGACCAGCATCATATCATCTGCAAGAACAACAAAGGGTTAGTTTGACATTAACAAATGAAAGAAGAAACAAGAAGCTTGCCGAGTGAACCAGAGTGGTGGAAAGGTACAGGGCTGAGTCCAAACACGTGAAAGATGTCCTCGCTCAGTAGACGAACGCCATGGAAGTGTCAACCCCCGATTTTGTACAGGGCCGACTAATAGGTGGGAAGTGTTCGATAGTTTTTTGGTAGAGGGGGAGGAGAAGGCAAATCAGAGATCCAGGTGGTCGGCCAGCTCGGGACTGTGGTCGTATTGACAAAGAAGAAGTGTTTCTTCCAACCTTTGTTAGAGGTCAGAAGCTTCACTAAGAAGGAAGTTTTAGCTCGGGCTTCGAAAAAGAAATCACCCGACTCCTGTCTCTTGGGATAGAAGAAGTTGTAAAAGATGTCGGGTCGAAGGGGGATCTTGTAGAGAGAAAAAACAACGACCGACCCGCAGATTAGTCGGATGGCGTTTGGGCTGGGATAAGGGGATTTGGAAGAAACGACAAACGGAGGAAATAAAAAGGTGGATTGGGAAGTGCAACCCGGCCTACAGATGGTCCCGGGAGATGGTTATATAGCTAAGAGGGGAGGTATCGGGTCGATCAGTCGGTTCGGGTAGGCGAGGAGGGAAGTCTGAGGAGATGTGGTAGTCGGCGCGGATGTGGTCGAGGTCATGGTGGTCGAGCTCGGACACCATGGTAGAATACCAAGGGTCCGAGTGAGGGGAAGATGAAGCCATGAAATGAGCACAAGGAAGGAAACTGACTGAGTGTAGGAGAGGAAATTCGTCGGAGAAGACCACCGGGGAACTAGCACCGCTGGACTTCACCGGAACCCTAGCAGAGCGGAGAAGGGTAGCAGGTCGGCGTCAAAAGCTAGGAACGATGGTAAAAACGGGAGCAGTAAAGGCCTATTATAAGGCAGGCTGACCAATGCCAGTCGTCCGATGGCGAGCCCGACAAAAGGTGGGAAAGAACCACAGCCGTCCGATCAGACCCGTGGTAACTCCCGAGGCGGCGCTGCACACGTGCGCCCAGTCATTCGCCAAGTCTGGCGGCCGACACTTCGTTACTCCGGAAACCAATGGGCCACAGACACGTGGCTCAGGCAATTAAGGCGACAATTAAGGGAGAGGATATAAGGCGATTCGGCCTGGGCCAAGATGGGAAACGGAAAAGACATTTGATAAGATGCTCACTCGTCGGTCGGACCACTGGCTCGGGGCTGACTGCAGAGGTCGGCAGTAAAAGAGACCACTCGGGTGCGTCAGGCTTGTACAGGGACAATAGTCCAGTCAGTCGGACTCAGCGCCTCCTTCGACTAGACTCGAGGGGGATGCTTATGATCCCAGCCTAGCTCACGGGTGGCTCGACCAGCCAGCTGACGCCACGTCAGGGCGGGGAAAGAGATAGGGGTCCTCAGGGGCCCGGTGAACCGTAGGGCTCAAGCGAGCGATCGGGCCGATGTCGCTCGGCCCAGCTCGACCTATTCAGGGTCCTTGAAAGGCTGACCCTAACTCAGATACACCTGACTCCAATGGAGGCCCAATGGGCAAGCCGAAGAAGGCCCAACATGAGGAGTTCCCGAGCAGGGAAATCCCCGAGTCCCCTACCGCCCGATCCTGAGATAAGGTCGGGTGTGGCGAGGCCGAGCACCCCCTGACTCGGTCACAATAACCATAGGTCTAGATTCTGCCCAGAGCGGCCGAACGACGCTCTCAGAAGAAGATGGTCATAACTCTCAGGAACACTCACTCATTCTCTGACATCACACTAACAGAAATAGTACGGGATCAGCGCGGAATTGACACACTTCAGGCCCAAATCACGAATATCTCGTTGACACCTTGATCTTCCTGTCATCCCGTACCACGACCATCTGCGTTCGTGTTAGGCAGAGCGGCGCCTAGCAACGCACGTCGGCGAGCCGGCAGTGTCCCTTGCCTTATTCGGGCATGCAACACCTTACCCTGCCACTACTGGTCACGCCCTGTCCTGTTCTCGCTTGCGACAGGAGGTGGCAGACCAGGCAGAAGCTGTCGGCTCCCTCGGCTATATAAGCTCCTCTGCTCCTCGTCGCACAGGTACGCGCAATAGTGCTTTCTTCTACTGTTTCATTGCTTTTTTGCTCTTTTGCCACCGGGATCTGACTTAACCGTCAGAGGACCTCGCCGGGGACTTTTTCCGACGGATTTACTAACGGTCATTCTCTTATAGATTGGAGTCGGTATCCGTAGCTCGTAACCCTCGGGGGGACCACTTCATTTTTGAAAGTCTACCTCATTTTATGATAGGATCAACGACGATCGAGTTTTAATGATGTAAAATGTAATCGTGTTTCTGGAATTTTTTTGAGCGACAGGATCAACGACGATCGAATTTTTAACGATGTAAAATGTAATCGTGTTTCTGGAATTTATTTGAAGAATGACACAGAATCCTAAATCACAATTAAGATTCAAGTAGCAATGAGTAATTTATTTTAATATTTTACAATAAAATATTAAAAATACGAATTAATTTTGTAACGAATAATAAATTATTATAATACCATAAATATAAATTTTATTTTTTAATCAATTTTAACTGTGAAATTTTTAACATAATAATAAAATTATTATTATGTGATCTAAATATTTAAGTAACAGATATAAGCTCTGGTAAAGAAATATAAGATTGCATATTGATTGAGATGTTAGCCCGAGGTGGACATGTGACTCAAGGAAATTACATGACGTGACTAAAAGATGGGAAAGAAATATCCAATATTAAAATTTTAAGATTATAATTATAATTATAAACGTTGAATGTCATCTATTAAATAAGTAAAAAATTAATATGTTCTTAATTTTTAAATTATATAATTTTACATAAGGTTTTAATAGTTATGAAAAAATAATATGGATATCATGTGTTAATTTTAATTTGTTGATAGGTCAAATTAGAAATAATTAATCTTTGGATTCTATAAATAATGAGTTATGGTCCCAGTTTACAGAATGATACTTTTGTTTTGTATCCTCATTGACAAAACTCTCTAGAAACCTAAGAAAGTCTACAGATTGAAAATCATTCTCCCTGGATCGACTATAAACTATGAATTCCGGTATGCTTTTACAATTCTGTTTATTATCTTTATTATTTTTTAAGAATGAAATAGAAATTAAAATTTTTTATTAAAGATTTCTTAATTAAATTTTTTTATTGAGGTCTCTCAACTAAATATTTTTATCAATTGGTATCAGAAATATTTATTTCTAATTTTTAAGAAATAATTATGAATTTTATTTTTTTTATTATCTATATTACTATCGTATCTTTCCGTTTCTCGTTCATTATTACTATCTTGGGATTATTGGCATGGAAAGAAACCTATATCATTTTTTATTTTATTTTTGAAATTTTCAATTCTGTTTATTCAAAGATTCGAGGAAAGTTGATTTTAAGGGCTGTCGGAATAACAGCATAGATAATCCATATTGGGGCGATCATGATGGACGCATGACTTCTAGAAACCGTCGTAGAAGCGCTAAAAAATCGCAACAATAACACCTCATTTGAAAAGTTTTTAAGTAATAAAATTGAATTAAATTTCATCGAGAATTAAATTCCAGCGAGAATTAAATTCAATTCTTATATTTGGAATGAGCTGATAAACAAAGGAATTGAGTTTGAAATGAGTCTAAAATTAAATGAATTTGATTGTTTTTACTATTTTACCTTTCATTAATAGGTTAGGAATCAAACATTATATTTATATGTGATTATTTTAATATTTTCATTTGTTGGAATTTAATTTCCACGTCAAATCATACTTATTTGGATTTGATTTTAATTTCTTAATTTTATTGAATTTTAATTTTTTCACTTAAGTTACTTTTAAATTATAAAATTTAATATAATTTTTTTTTATGGAATTAAATTTTATGGGTTTTCAAATAAGGTGTAAAAAAAATCTATTACTGTTTGACAGATTTCTGATAGATTAAGGGTTGGTGACGGTGCGGCGGTTACCGTTTCTTCATGGGCTGTCGTCATTTGGCAGTGGTTCAGCCAGTAGGGATGGCAGCAGCTGTTAAACGTAGCGCCATTTTGTTTTTTTTTTCTAATGGAGATGAACAGTATCGACATGGCGTCGGTTGGTGGTGCTTCAATCGGTCGAAGCACCGGTAGCAGTTTCAGCCAGCCTTGCGACAGGGGCGTGGGTTTGTGATTTGTTTTTTTAAAATTGCGTACGTGGTCAAACACAAACAATTGCGTACGTGGTGCAACCAAAATATTTTATATCGAGAGATTTAAAGAGTATAATTTACAAATTTAAGAAGTCCATCTATAGATTAAAGTAAGTTTCTCGTCAATAATATCATAAATTTCATCAAATAATCATCTCATTTGATTTTGAGGTGAATATGGTAGATGATTATGTATATCATAAGATTAGTGGGAGCAACCATATTTTCCTAGTTTTATATGTTGATGATATTTTGCTTGTCACAAATGATATAGGTATATTAAACGATACCAAGAGATTTCGATCAAGATATTTTGAAATGGAAGATCTTGGTAATACATCTTTTGTATTAGGAATCCAAATATACTGAAATCGTTCTCGAGGTATTCTTGGATTATCACAAAAGAATTATATCGATAAGGTGCTTAAAAGATTTGACATCCAAGATTTCAAACCAGGAAATACCCCAGTCGCTAAAAGAGATAAGTTTAGTCTTAAACAGTGCCTTAATGGAAGCCTCAAGACTCAAGAAATGCAAAAGATTCCCTATGCTTCGGTAGTAGAAAGACTTATGTATACTCAAGTTTGTATGCGTCAGGATATTGCGTACATTGTTGGAGTATTGAGCAGATATTTAAACAACCCAGGAATGGATTATTGGAAAGCAGCAAAGAAGGTAATGAGATATTTAAAGAGAACCAGTGATTACATACTCACATATAAGAGGTCAGATACCCTTGAGATCATGGGATATTCTAACTCTAATTTTGCTGGATGCCAAAATAGTATGAGATCTACTTCAGGCTATGTTTTTTTGTTGGTTGGCAGAGCTATCTCTTGGAGAAGTGACAAACATGCACTAATAGCTTCTTCCACCATGGCAGTAAAGTTTATAGCATGTTATGAGGCATCTAATCATGAAATATAACTGAAAAATTTTATCTCTGGGTTCCGCATTTTGGAAAAGGTTGAGAAACCACTGAAGCTATTTTGTGACAATAGATCAACTGTATTATATTCCATCAATAATAGGAGCTCAACAAAATCGAAGTACATCGATATCAAGTTCCTTGTTGTGAAAGAAAGAGTAGAAAGTGGACAAATTTTGATAGAACACATAGGTACAAACTCCATGATAGCAAATCCTTTGACAAAGGATCGACCACCCAATGTCTTTTATGAGCTACCACTCATATAAGTGTTATTCAGTTTGGTGAAATCTAGATCTAGTGGGAGTTTGTACTATATATGTTTTCTATATATGTTTGGTTATGTCTCTGAACTTATGTATTTAGAGATTTTCTGATCAGAGATAAAGTTTTAATGTTTACTTTATTACACTTTGTATAACTTAAGTTAAAATTTTGATCTCACTTTGGTTAAGGAGGACAAGTTGAAAATTGACATGAATAGATCACCTTGCTTGTAATTTTTATGCCACAAATTCATAATTGATCTATGTCATTTGATTATATTGATATACGTGACCATTGATAGTTTAGTTGTGAAAGAAACAACGAAAACTACATTGATCCCATATTTATATAATCAATGGACGGGATTGTTAAGGAAGCTCTATGGTTATGATGACAAAAGTTTTAAGCTCATTAAGGTTAACACATTTATAAGTTTACGCATATGACCCATAGGGATATTATTAGAATTTTGGAACCATAATTGTAATTATAAATGTTGAATGCCATCAATTAAATAAGTCAAAAATTAATGTGATCTTAATTTTGAAATTATGTAATTTGACTTAAGAGTTTAATTGTTATGAATAAAATAATGTGGATGTCATGTGCTAATTTTAATTTGTTGAGAGGCCAAATTAGAAATAAGAAATTCTGAGCTACTTGTTTAGCCGAGCTGCTGGATTAAAGGCCGAGCTACTCGTTTAATGATGTTGCCCAAGCTGCTTACTCCCGACAAGCTTGCCAAATAATTCTGAGCAATTTAATGTCTTGTCAGGTTGGATAATTTTGCTGGTTGTAAAGTTGAGCTTATATGCCAGACAAAGCTGGAATATTTATTGTTAAGCTGGATTTCTTGCATAATTGTTCACCTGTGGGTAACAGTGTCGAATTTGTTTAACTGCCAAGCTTATGTCCTAAGCTGGACTAATTATCCGGATGAAACAGATCAGAAAGATAATTAAAATATATACTTTCGCAAAAGATATCTGCTTTCCCGGAAGATAAGAATCATTTATAACAATTTTGGTTATCTCACTAGATCCTAGGATCAATATAATATTCATAACACTAATACATGTCTCGTTGAAGTGCTTCTAGAAATTTGTAGGGACTTCACACAGAGAGATGGGGGTGTCCATTGAAGCATGCTACTATGCTGGTGCACTTAAATAGATGCCTAGCCTACCAGCTAGGGGCACCGATCCTAGCTCGCTAGTCCCAGCTAAGAGCCCTACGGAGTCCAAGTTAGGGAAAAAAGACCAGTTCGGGATTCAGTCTCCACCGCTCGGTGTCAATCATATCATATTATCTCGATCGGGATTCAGTCTCCCCCGTTCGGGGTAGAGCTTATTATATTATCCCGTCGGGAGGAGCTGAAGATTGTACCATCTTGTGGTGTCAAGGATGCCCAAGATAAGTAGGTCAGGCCGTGGTGCTGAGTGTAGGATCGTTTCTGGTACGCTAGAGGGGAGGATGAATAGCGTTTGTCAGTTCTTCTCTGATTTACTTGGTATCCACCCCGGACGGATGACTAATCCAAGAATCCGTCGGTGGATCAATCCCCGGATAACCTCCGGCTAGCCCTCGTCGCTCCTTGTGGGTGGAGAAACCTTGCCACAAACTCAAACGAAGCACTGAGCACAAAGACTACTATCTTGCCTTTAACCAAGACAAGATTCGTCAAAAATCTCAGCCACCATGAAGTCCTCTTTAAATAGGACTCGGGTTGAAACCCTCGCTACTAGTCGACTGCACCTAGGGCAGTCGACTGGTGCTACTAAAATTCGACTGTTGCGCCCCAACGTTCGAATTCTCAGCCAACACACCAGCCACCTACCAGTTGACTGCCCCCAGGGCAGTCGACTGGTCCCAGGGCTGAGACCTTTCTGTGAGTTCCATCAGTTGGCTGCCCCCAGGCCAGTTGACTGGTCTACTCACCCATCTAAGGTTACCCTTCCTGAGTACATTCCACTCCGCACTCAAACCCTAGGATTTCCCGAGTACAATCACACTGCACTCGTACCCTCACGACTCGACTAACTCCTCATCCGCAACCTCGACTATTGCCTTCGCGCCCTCTTCATCTTCGGCTCCCGTCCCTCGGATGCACGCAAGCCTCCAGCTTGCCTCCATGTCATCCTTCACGCATGCCTCGAAGTCCGCACCCATCAGCTCATCGTCCCTGCTCTCCAAGGTCCCTCGAGTGCACACAAGCCTCCAGCTTGTCTCCATGCCACCCTTCACCGTACCGAGACCGTCCAGTCAAGTCCATATGTGTACCTGTATAACCTGCACACTCAACATACACATATAAGAACACAAGGGTAAACCTAACATAAACCCTTTGCCCAAACATCAAAACACTTGGTCACTCCGGATCACAGATTGCCTCAACAATCTACCCCTTTTTGATGTTTGGCAATACGTTTAAGTTAGGGAAAACAAAATAGTAGTCAATAGCAAAAATAATGCATATGCAATGCATGGATCCTATCCCAAGGCATCCCACAACCAACCCTCCAAGTTAGGACTTTTTCACAACGGGATCCTATCCAAAGGCATCCCACATCTAACCCTCCAAGCTAGGAATTTCCCACACCTAACTTCCCAAAGTTAGGAATTTTCCACAAAACGGGCTTTTTAAAGCTTCCCAAAGCTCCCCCTACATTGGACTTACAAAGGCTTTTTAAGAACCTTTCCAAGATTCCCCTTACGCCAAGAATGGAGCAACCATGCTCCCCTTAATCTTAGCTCCCCCTAAACCTAGGGTTTCTAGCAAAGGTGTGTTTGGTTTCCCAACTTAAACCCAACACTTCTCCCCCTTTGCCTAACATCAAAAAGAACCCAACAATATCCCAATTATCGGTTCTTTTAATCCCCAATGATCATAAACAATGTGTACTAGCCCCCCATACACTTATTTTGCATCATTTGGACGCATACCCACCTATTGATACAAAATTTAGCCATTACCCAAGGGCAGTTGACTGATACTCTGAAAATAAGAATTTCAGCCTTTCTGACAAAATTCAGAAATGCGCCAGAAATTCCACAAATCTCCAGAAATTCACAAATTTTGTGGAGACATTTGTGGTACCCATACCTACTTGGGAAAAATACATTCCAAAATATATCTATCACCATTCCCAAGTTTGACACAAAATCCAAAACTAGCAAAAAAGTTCACTCAAACCTTAACCAAAAGTCCTAGTTTTGGTTTCCCCTTGATGTCTCTGCCCATGCCAACCCACAATGCGTCCCTAGCATTGATTTACATGGAAATTACACACCAAAAACCAATTTTCATGCAATATGACCTCAATGTCATATTTTCATGCATGAAACTCAAAAACACCGTGCCAAAACCTAAGAATTGAGACTCAAGTCCATCTCCAATTCTTTTGGCACACTCCATGGTCCATCTAGACCTCTTGGAGCAACCCTCCCAAGGTCCATTCACCATATATCCCAAAGGTTTCTAGAGCTCCCCCTTGAGCTCTTATCCCTAGCCACCTCCTTAGGTGACTCAACAAATACTAGGTCACATCGGTGTTCCACCGGTGACTCTTGGCCTACAAACTTGACACTCTTAACCTTAGACACCTCATCTTTGGTTAAGTCTTTCTTTTTCCCTTTAAATGACATCCCCTTGCCATTTTTGGACTCCCCCTTCTTGCCATAATCATATGCTATCCTAGCATATTTCTTCCCCTTGGCATGGGAGACCTTAGACCGGTATCCCAATCCCGATCTATCATTGGTGCGGTTTAAGCCACCCAACACCATATCTAAACTCTTAGATTCAATAGTGAATCTCTCTAGAGTTTTCTCTAACCTATCAAGCTTTTCCCTTAAAGCTTGATTTTCCTTTTCTAGGTTCTTAAACCTAGAATCTACATGTCCACTTTGGACATTCCTAGACCTACCCCCTTTCTAGGTACATCCCTCCCCTTCTTGGGATTCTTGCCTTGATCCTTAGGTATAGAGGTCTTGGGTTGATCATGATGCATGTCTTTCCTAGGGTTTTGATCTATATTGTTAACCCTAGTCCTATCATTATATTTAAAATCAAAATTGTGCACCATTAAGCATTTTTCATTAAAACTAGCATGCATGGAGGAATGCTTAATTCTATTTTTATCATGCATTGAGAAACTTGAAGTTGAATCAAACTTTGGCTTAAGGTTAGGAGTTACCTTCCTTACCTTTGGAGTTCCTCCTTGATGTGGGCTTTGCTTCCTCCTTTCTTCTTTCTCCCATCTCCTCAAGTGTCCCATTTTCTTGAGCTCTTTCTTCCTTGGACACTTGGTGTGGTAGTGCCCTAGCTCATCACACATAAAACATCAGATTTTCTTCCTTTTCTCGTGGGCTTCTCCAATCCTACACTTCATGTTAGATTTAAATGGAATTGAAATGAGTGTAGAGAGTACCTACTTTTTCTTACCAATTGGACACTTATACTTATAGTGCTGATAAGCCCAAATATACTAGATTAAATTGTCACGAAAGTGTGGGCTCATCAGATTTAAATATTCATAAACAGCTGGAAACCCTTTTTGCAATCAAGAATATGAAAACGTAGTAAAGGGGGCCACAGGTCATATTTTTCCAAGGGACTAGTTGACGTTGTGTGATTCGAGCTTGTGTTTATGTGTCGTTTGTGAATTTGGGTTTCAAATGTGAATTTGATTTGGTTTCAAATAGAAATGGAAAACACAATAAGAATAAAGAAAGCTAAACTCATGAACTACCAAAGTGAATGCAATTGATAGCTCAATCAATGGAAAACTTAATCCATTAAAGCACTTAATCAATTTTGGGAGCCGATTCTGATTTCCAGGACAAACAAAGGCCAAGCAATGAAACAACAAAATCAAACGCAAGACATGGACAATTGCAAGCAATCTAAACCCAAATTGATACAAAAACCGTGCCAAGATTTGACTTGATACAAAGTGAAAGTCATTTACAAACTTTATTCAAAATTGAGGAAGCTGATCGATTCAGGAATACAATGCAAAAATGAAGAAGGGACTGATCAATTCAGGAACTTTCTTGATGCAGAAATGAATTGCAGCAAATTGGATGCAACCAGCTGATTCCAAATTCAGAAATGAGGTTGAATTCTTTGTAAATGAAACCAGCTACAAGAATAGAATTAGAATTAAAAAACCAGACTTGCCTGATACGGGGATGCTGGGACTGAAATCAAGTGCTGACATGCAAAAACTGATGCTATTTCAGAAATACATCAAGTGCAGAAATTGATCCAAATGCAGAAATTCAGAAATTGCACTACAACCAACTCACACGAACTAGCTACAAACTTTGGACAGCAAACAAATGCACATAAAATTCAGAAATGCTGAAATTAATACTTATCGATTTCAAACTCAATCATACACCAAAAGACAGATGGGTTTCGGATGCAAGCTGTGCAAATTTAGCTTGGCACGTAAGGGGTACCCTTTGTACCAAAACTAACACTTTGTGCCAAAACCGATTCCAGCAATTTAGCTGGAAATGTAAGGCTTGAAGTGAGTAATATGCAATGGACTGAGAGAATTCAGAAGTGATGAACTCAGAATTGCCGAATGGAAGCTGATGAATTTAAACAAAACTGAATGAAAAAAACTGAATGCAGAATTGATTGGTGTGCAGAACTGAAAACTAAATTCAGGGAACAATTAAGCTCAAGAACTCACAAACAAGCTGAGGTCGAATTTACCAATCTAATGTAAGAAACAATTCAGAAACAAACTGAACTAGCTAATATGAGAACGAAGAGATTAAAGGACTAATGCGCAGAGTTAAAGTGCAGAAAGAAAACTCTGATACGAAGCTAGCAAATCTGATACGCAAGTAAAGGAACTGAAAACAACTAGAATTAACAGCAATTGCGCACTAAACAAGCTTTCTAATTAATTACCTTGCCGAATGAAACCTAATTTAAACTGTAACTAACCAGAAACGAAACTAGCAGTTGATACAGAAAATTCAAACACAGAGTTGCGACAGAAATTGAAATTACTGCAAAAACAGGAAAATTAACTAAGAAAAACTAAGCCTCAATCCTCCCTAAGCTCGAAATCTTCTTGGTCGTCAAGCAAGAGCTGGCTTCGAACCCCTAGGCTCAGCAAATCAGTGGAAAACAGCTTCAATCCATCAATTTTTGCTCAAACTACTTCAGCTGGGAGAATTCCAATCCAAATGCTCGATCTCAGTTTGTTGAGCTGCGATGAAGATTTGGTGAAGACCTGAGCTCACCTGAGAACCCCTACAAGTGGCTCAGGTCGTCGGAAGTGGGTTGTGCTGAGATTCCAACGCTCGAACCACAGATGATGCCGAAACCCTCAAACACCTCTGTCCGGATGAAATTTGAGCTGAAATCTTGATCAAAACAGTCTTCCAAGGATTCAGATGATGATCAAATGGAGAAATTGAGGGGTCGCGCCCCTTAGATGAAGAAAATTGCAATAGAAATGAAAAACAACTGAAAAATGCGAAGAACTGCGGAAGCTACGGCGAGGACGCGACAGGGAAGAAGGCTGCTGCGTTTTGATTAAATACTTATCAATGGACGGCCCAGATTGATCGGAGGAGATCCAACGGCTGATCTTGCTCTGATTTGAGCCAAACTTTGATGATGATGATCTGGGGTTAGGATCTGCCTCGTGGTAGCTCGGATCCTCCAGATGTGTAACGGATGGTCCAGATCAACCTAATCTTTGAATGGATGATCTAGAGCCCTCCAAGCTTGATCCAACGGCTGATCTTACTCTGATTGGAATGAAACCTTCAGATCTTGATCAGGGTGCTTGATCAACCCTAGCCCTAGCTCGGATTGCTTCAGATGGTCCCGGATGGCTCAGATCTAGCCGCTCTTGAATCGGACGACCCGGATTAATCGTAAGCTTGATAATTCGATCCGATTCCACTTCCGACTCAAGTTTGACCCAATATGCCCTAGGTCCATGAACCTTTTATGCCTACAAAAATAGATCAAGAATTTAGTAGCAAAATAATCCAAATATATGTAAATTTGCAATTAAGTCCAAAATAATAGTAAGTTCTAAAACCTAGGGCAATTTCACAATTTTAGCAATAAAAACATAGGTCAAACATAGATTTTAGCAACTCAAATAATCAGTAAAATAGTATCTATCAAGTGCCCCTTTTCGTTGCAAACAAAACATGTAATATGGTCCTTGGTCTTGGCTTTGGTGGAGGTAGAGGCTAGGTTGACTTCTTCTTCAACCTTTGATGATGTGGATGCCTCCTCTTGATCCGATATGGTTGAGGGTCTCTCCTCCCCCTCAATTGAAGATGTAGATACTTCCTTTTCTTCTTCTTTTCCTTGACTCATTTGACCTTGTGTAGGACTCTTGTGAAGTTCTTCTAGTTTGCTCCAAAACTCATAAGCACTTTTATATTCTCCTACACAACTCAACACATTTTTAGGCAAAATATCAATCAAAATATTGATTACCTTTTCGTTTGCCCTAGATTGCTCTCGTTGTTCATCTGTCCAATATCTAGGTTGAAGCCTCTTGCCGTGCTTGTCTCTCGGAATTTCAAAGGGGTCTTCAATGGTCATTCTACACTCCCAATCCATCCCTAGCCAATTTTCCATCCTTGACTTCCAATGTCCGAATTCTTCATGATTGTAGGATGGTGGTGTGTTGATGTCTTGCCCCAACTTATCTTCCATATTCTTCTTCCTCTAGTGTGTGCTCCCTCGGCGGTTAGTCCGATCAAGAGCGGTCCTTCGCTCTGATACCAACTGTAGGATCATTTCTGGTACGCTAGAGGGGGGGTGAATAGCGTTTGTCGGTTCTTCTCTGATTTACTTGGTATCCACCCCGGACGGGTGACTAATCCAAGAATCCGTCGGCGGATCAATCCCCGGATAACCTCCGGCTAGCCCTCGTCGCTCCTTGTGGGTGGAGAAACCTCGCCACAAACTCAAACGAAGCACTGAGCACAAAGACTACTATCTTGCCTTTAACCAAGACAAGATTCGTCAAAAATCTCAGCCACCACGAAGTCCTCTTTAAATAAGACTCGGGCTGAAACCCTCGCTACCAATCGACTGCTCCTAGGGCAGTCGACTAGTGCCACTAAAATTCGACCGTTGCGCCCCAACGTTTGAATTCTCAACCAACTCACCAGCCACCTACCAGTCGACTGCCCCCAGGGCAGTCGACTGGTCCCATAGCAGTCGACTAGTCCCAGGGCTGAGACCTTTCTATGAGTTCCATCAGTCGACTGCCCCCAAGCCAGTCAACTGGTCTACTCACCCACCTAAGGTTACACTTCCTGAGTACATTCCACTCCGCACTCAAACCCTAGGATTTCCTGAGTACAATCACACTACACTCGTACCCTCACGACTCATGTAACTCCTCATCCGCAGCCGCGACTATTGCCTTCGCGCCCTCTTCATCTTCGGCTCTCGTCCCTCAGATGCACGCAAGCCTCCAGCTTGCCTCCATGTCATCCTTCACGCATGCCTCGAAGTCGGCGCCCATCAGCTCATCGTCCCTGCTCTCCAAGGTCCCTCGGGTGCACACAAGCCTCCAGCTTGTCTCCATGCCACCCTTCACCGTACCGAGACCGTCCAGTCAAGTCCATATGTGTGTCTGTACAACCTGCACACTCAACATACACATATAAGAATACAAGGGTAAACATAACTTAAACCCTTTGCCCAAACATCAAAACACTTGGTCACTCCAGACCACAGATTGCCTCAACACTGAGGATGCTTGCCCAGGAGGTGCTGATGATCCTACCATCTCGTGGTGCCGAGGATGCCCGAAATGAGTAGGCCTGGCCGTGGTGCTGAGGATGCCCGGCTTGGAGGAGCTGAAGACCCTACCATCTCATGGTACCGAGGATGACCGAGATGAGTAGGTCTTGCAGTGGTGCTGAGGTTGCTCGACCAGGAAGAGCTGGAGATCCTACCATCTCGTGGTGCCGAGGATGCTCGAGATGAGTAGGCCTAGCCGTGGTACTGAGGATGCTCGGCCAGGAGGAGCTGAAGATCATACCATCTCCTGGTGCTGAGGATGCTCGAGATAAATAGGCCTAGCCATGGTGCTGAGGATGCCTGACCAGGAGGAGCTAAAGACCCTACCATCTTGTGGTGCCGAGGATGCCCGAGATGAGTAGGTCTCGTCATGGTGATAAGGATGCCCGGCCAGGAGGAGTTGAAGATCCTACCTTCTCGTGGTGTCGAGGATGCCCGAAATAAGAAGGTTTGGTCGTGGTGCTAAGGATGCCCGACCAGGAGGAGCAGTTAATCCTACCATCTCCTGGTGCCAAGGATGCTCGAGATAAGTAGGCCTGGTCGTGGTGCTCAGGATGCTCGACCAGGAGGAGTTGAAGACCTAACTATCCCATCGTGCCGAGGATGCCCGAGATGAGTAGGCATGACCAGGGTGTTGAGGATGCCTGTGTTAGTAATATAAGAGAAGTGTCCTAAGGCAATCGCCTTATGATTGTAAACATTTATTTTAATAAATGAATATTCACTATTTGAGTATACATGTGTATATATTTGATTGGGATCTTAAACTCATTTACTGAATGTCCACAATACAATTCACAGCATGAGAGAATTTGTGATGAATTCACAACTAGTGATTATCTCTACATGTGCAATTGTGAAGTATTGAAATTGTCCCTAGTCGATGAATTGATAAATAAGGACACTATCAATTCTGTTGAGACTAGCATGGGTTATTCTCTAATCAGCTGATTCTCACTAGCTGGTGACATTGGGATGTCCGGAGATAAACATGAATGCTAGTTAAGGGAACTAGTTCATTGGAGTGACTGACTGTAAAACTTCACATGGTAGTCTACATATAGACATGTCAGTGAAGTTCTTACTGCAGCTTAAGTGCGATGTTCCTTTGACTTGCGGTGTTCAAGTCATCTTGGTCATGGACACTTATACTTTAACATCTTAAGCAAGCATCTCCAAGAAGGTGTGGACCCAGGATGGTTGGGTATAAGCCGAAGTGCCTGAAGATGTTTGAACATCCTACAAAGGATTCACCACTCCTTGCGAGGGGATGTATACCCAAGGCCTATCGTCGGATTGTTAATCAAAGCCTCTGGCCAGAGCATGACATGTTCAGAGTATGAGTCTCTGAAATACATGAGAGTAATTAGAATCCATTGGACGAGAAAGACATTACTAGGGCTAGGTGTGACGTAGTCAGCCTAGTGGGGACTGACACACATAGACCGTGTCCTGAACCAAGTGGGTATAAGATGGTGAAGGGAATGAGGCACGATTCATTATAGCTGCTGAAGGGTTTCAGAATTATTTCTGAGGTCAACCGTTGATCTTTCGATTAATTGGGGGTCATGATGTATTATTAGGTGTCACTCATGATCGTTCTATAATTGGTTGATTATAGACGGCCAACATAAATCGAAAGTCTATTTAGTCACACGCACTACGAGTAATCCGAGGGATTTAAAACGAGTTGAAAATTGGATTTTCCAATCAAGAGAAATAAGTCGAATCTGAATTTATCAGAGGCGCATCGGAAGCTTAAAATGGGTAAGTCTTTTTAAGGCTTATTGGACGAATTAAATGAGTTTAATTCGCAAGGGTTTGACTTGGTGTGGCCGGCCAAAGAGGGTGCCCACCCTCTTTGGTTTGGCCGGCCACAATAAAGGAGGGAAATCAATTTATTTGATTTAAATTATAAAATAAATCAAGCGCGATTTGTTTTATAAAATTATGGATAAATAAATTTATATAAAGAAATTTATATAAAAAGATTTATTTTCATGGAAATTAAAATAAACCTTGGATTGGTTTATTTTATTTTATAAAATCAATTATGAATTGATTTTTCCATGATAAGAAAAATTTATATAATAAATTTATTCTTTTTATGGAAATTAAAATGAACCATGGATTTGTTTATTTTATTTTATAAAATCAATTATGAATTGATTTTTTCCATGATAAGAAAAATTTATATAATAAATTTATTCTTTTTATGGAAATTAAAATGAACCATGGATTGGTTTATTTTATTTTATAAAATCAATTATGAATTTATTTTTTCATGATGAGAAAAATTTATATAATAAATTTATTCTTTTTATGAAAATTAAAATGAACCATGGATTGGTTTATTTTATTTTATAAAATCAATTATGAATTGATTTTTCCATGATAAGAAAAATTTATATAATAAATTTTTGTGAAAATTTATTCCATAATAAAAGGGGAGATGTGTTTGTTTTATTATAAAGTTAGTTATAATAAAACTTGACATAACGGAATAATTCATAAGAAAATTTATAAGATAAATTTCTTATGAAAATTTATTCCGTTAAAGGGGAGACTTGGCAATGGAGAGACTACTATATAAAGGAACCAAGGCAAGGCTTGAATTAATCAAGAGATCAAGTAGCAAGCCCTCTCTCTCTCTCCTTCTCTCCCTCTCCCTCTAGGGCCGGCGCCCTCTCCCCCTCTAGGGCCGGCGCCTCCTTCCCTTGCCGTGAGCCACCACCAAGAAGAGGCCGAAGAAGAAGAAGAAGCGGGTCGCGATTCCTTCCTTCCTTTCCCCGGAATCTTGATTCCGTTACTTGGTGGTTAGTTTCCATCTCTCTCTCTTGATATTCTAGTTGGGCCTTTGGAGAATCTAGTAGTTTTTGTCGGCACAAAACTCGTGGCTTTGCGAAGTCATCCCGAAGAGAACTCGGCGTGGACGCGAATAGAGGCGGAGCTTCCAAGGGACGCTACGGTTGGATCTCGTCCCTCACTTCGAGTTACGCGAGGTATTGAGTAAATTAGTTTACTTTCTGCAAAATTTTAATTTATGATCATGTCCTCACATCATAAGGTTGCATGCTAGATACGTGGTTAAAATAATTTGAGAAATTATTTATGCTAATTCTTCCGCTGCACGTAATTATTTTTAAAATTACGAACTCGTATCCTTGTCAACATGCACCCGGTCCCAACAGCCTGGTCAGGTGGAGCTGAAAATCCTACCATTTTGTGGTGTCGAGGATGCACAAGATAAGTAGGCCTGACCGTGGTGTTGAGGATGGATGGCCAGGAGGAACTAAAGATCCTACCATCTCGTGGTGTCGAGGATGCCCGAGATGAGTAGGCTTGGCCGTGGTGCTGAGGATGCCCGACCAGGAGGAGTTAAAGACACTACCATCTCGTGGTGCCGAGGATGCCTGGGAAGAGTAGGTCTGGACATGGTGTTGAGGATGCCCGACCAAGAGGAGCTGAAGATCCTACTATCTCGTGGTGCCGAGGATGCTCGAAATAACTAGGCCAGGCTGTGGTGCTGAGGATGCCTGGCCAGGATGAGCTATTGATCCTACCATCTCGTGGTGCCAAAGATGCCTGAAATGAGTAGGTCTGGCCATGGTGCTGACGATGCTCTACCAGGAGGAGCCGAATACCCTACCATCTCATGGTGCCGAGGATGCCTGAGATGAGTAGGCTTGGTCGTGTTGCTGAGGATTCCCAGTTAGGAGGAGCTGAAGGTCATACCAACTTGTGGTGCCGAGGATGCCTAAGATGAGTAGGCATGATCGTTGTGCTGAGGATGCCCGACCAAGAGGAGCTGAATACCCTACTATCTCATGGTGCCGAGGATGCCCGAGATGAGTAGACCTGCCGTGGTGTTGAGGATGCCCAGGCAGGAGGAGCTGAAGATCCTACCATCTCGTGGTGTTGAGGATGCTCGAGATGAGTAGGCCTGGTCGTGGTGCTGAGGATGCCCGGCCAGGAAGAGCTGAATATCCTACCATCTTGTGGTGTCGAGGATGCCCAAGATGAATAGGCCTGACCATGGTGCTGAGGATGCCTGACCATGAGGAGATGAAGACCCTACCATCTCATGGTGACGAGGATGCTCGAGATGAATAGGCCTGGCCGTGGTGCTGAGGATGCCCAGCCAGGAGGAGCTGAGGATCCTACCATCTCATGTTGCCGAGAATGCTCAACATGAGTAGGACTGGCCGTGGTGCTGAGGATGCCCGGCCAGGAGGAGCTGAACATCCTACCATCTTGTGGTGCCTAGGATACCCGAGATGAGTATGCCTGGCCGTGGTGCTGAGGATGCCTATCCAGGAGGAGCCGAATACCCTACCATCTCATGGTGTCGAGCATGTCCGAGATGAGTAGGCCTGATTGTGGTGCTGAGGATGCCCGACTAGGAGGAGCTGAAGATACTACCATCTCGTGGTGCCGAGGATGCCCGAGATGAGTAGGTCTAGCCGTGGTGCTGAGGATGCCTGGCCAGGAGGAGCTAATGATCCTACTATCTCGTGGTGTCGATGATGACCGAGAAGAGTAGGCCTGGTCGTGCTGCTGAGGATGCCCGGCCAGGCAGAGCTGATGATCCTACCATCTTGTGGTGTCGACGATGCCCGAGGTAGGTAGACCCAGGCCTTAGAACTCACAAATACTCTTGGATTAATTCAAAGGACCACCTCGGGCAAAGGGACAAATATTTCGATTCCTAGGACCCGACAAGTCGTCAAGAGAGATGGAATGGTAATATGGGTCCCGCAGATACTTCGCTTCCCCTCATCGCGCCACTAGCCTAATCAGTCAGCGACACTTCCTTCGATTAAGCTTGAAGGGGGGACTTGTGATAGGGTTGAGCATCCCGAGATGGACACATGGCATGTGGATGTTACGTGGCAGGGTCCCACCGAACCAGTGCCCCGAGGTCAGACTGGCAATCAGGCTCCTAAGACTACCTTGGGAGAATAGAAGAAAGCCCCCGAGGTCAGATCAAGAATCGGACTCCCGAGACTATCTCAGGAAAATTGATGAAGGCCCCAAGGTCAGCTTGGGTGATGAGACTCCGAGACTGACTCGGGAGAGTGGAGCTCAAAGATCAACATAAGGATCAAAAATCTCGACTTCAACTATTTGTTCCGCCTTCCAGAACAGGAAGGTCATTGGATAATTATTATTAACAACCCATAGTAATTAAGACCTTAATGATTACAGTGGTCGTTACCAAAAGAAAGGATATCTATCAAGAAACCAATGATTACGGATCGTGGAGGAGAACGTGTGGATACATGTGATAAAGTTGTCAGATATATAAGATGCCTCGGCATCCAGGTAAGGGGTAAGCTTTCCGAAACTATAGCAAATTCGATTCCTCATTGTCCTCCAAAAAAGATAAGATTTCTAATTTGAACATCGGAGAGGGTTCCACCAGAAAATCTTCCGATGTGTTCCCTTTAACGCTCGTGTTAATCTCATAGGGTGTGAACATCCTCTCCCAATAACCGTCGTCATGGACTATGCCTTGATGACTCACTATCCCCATCGTTCGTTTTCGGAACATCTAACATAAAAATATTAGTCAGGGGCAAATTTATATAAAAATAACATCGGATTATAGTTCGACTCAAATATAAGATTAACCCAAATGAAAGAGTGGTTCATGCATGCATGGAGACTTTGAAATGACCTGGAATTAATTTCCTTATGTGCAGCAGCTCTATTAAAATTCATCAAGACAAGTCCAGATGAAGAATAAATTATGCGACAAAATCATAAAATTACCTTTTTTTCACACATTCTAATTATTGTTTACAAAACTAATTATCTTTTTAAATCATTCCTTACAAAAACAGGAATAAAATTGATAAAAACACAAATGTGTTTTCTTTTAAATCATTCCGGATAGGGATGAACAACCCGGGATAGACACGTGGCACGTCGAACCCTACATGGCAAGGCCCGTCGAACCAGTACCTCGAGGTCAGATCGGGAATCGGGCTCCCGAGACTATTTCGGGAAAATGGACGAATGCCCTGAGGTCAGCTCAGGAGATAAGACTCCGAGACTGACTCAAGAGAGTAAAGTCCAAAGATCAGCGTAGGAATAAGAATGTCAGGCTTCAAGTACCTGATAACCGCTTTTGTCGTGTTACGGTTTCAAATACAATTTAAGTACCGAATTCCTCTAAACTAATGTAGCATTGAGTAACTCGAGTCGTCTCCCAACGAATGTAGTTGGTGCATGATAAATCTCAGAATTGTATTTTATTGCTTTTGGGTTTTTGATATCAAACTGGGATTTCGATTTGAAGGTAAAGACTATGAAAAGAAATAGCAAGCAGGAATGAAATCTAGTTCTAATTGAGGAAAGACAGTGCAGGTAATGAAATCTAATTTAACCTGACTACAATTGCAATAAAGAATCAACAAAACTAAACGTGGAACAAAATCTACAGCATTAAAGAATCTAATCTAACCTAACTTAACTTGACAATGAAACACAAGGCAACATTAAGGAAGCAATTAAGGGAATAGAGCATTAATGAAACTTAACCTAATCTTACCTAATTGCATACTTAAACATAAGAGAAACTTGAAACATTTAATTAATAAAACATAGCAAGAATCTAAATTGAGAAATTACAAAACTAAAGTAAAACAATTGGTTGGGACATTTCATCGAACAAGTGATAAGCATGAATCAAAATGAAACCAAATGCAAGCAAGATTAAACATAGGGAATTGAAATTGATTACAAACATTCACCATTCAACAAAAACATCCACTGCATCAACCGAATCACCAAATCTGCTGAAAACATTGGATGAATCACTGGTGATGAAGTGGCTGCTGCCTGTAGCTGCTGTTGAAGAGATGCTACCACTTGGCTTGGATGGAGAAGCTACGACGGAATGCTAGTGAAGGAATGAAGCTGATTAAGGAAAAATCTGCTGGGCACGACAGAAAAGCTGGAACGAAGAACTGCTAACTGCCGGATCAAATCTGATGAAGGGAATTGCTGGCTAAAGAAGAAATGCTGGGAAATGAAGCTGCTGAAAATGAAAAGCTGCGGGAATTGAATTGCTGGGAAGAAATTTGTGAACAAGAAAAACTGTAACGAGATGCTGTAAACAGAAAGAACGGTTGCCGACGGTGGAGTGGAAGTCTGCTGCCCGGAGCTGTTGAAGAGGTGCTGCCACTCGACTTGGATGGAGAAGCTGCGAAGGAATTTGATCTCTGCCGGCTACTGGATGAAATCGGCTGGATGAATTTTGTGAAGAACTGATGAAAAATTGAATTGCTGTAAATGAAAACTAAATGCTGAAATTAAAGGAATTGCTGTAAGGAAAACAATTGAATGAAACTGCTGTAAAAATTTGATCGCCGGCTGCGGAGGAGGTGGATGATCGTTTTCTCTCCGAACCCCGAAAGAGAAAGCTGCGGTGGAGATGGATGGCTGCGACGGCTGCGTTCGGCTAGAGCTCGGAACCCCCAAAGCCTAGCTGTGGTCGCCGGTGATGAGAATGGAAGAAAGACTTCTCTCCGAACCCCGAAAGAGAAGCTGCTGTGAAGTCGACCAAGGCTCAAACCCCAAACCCTAGCTGTGCGGTGATGATCCGGCCGACGGCGAGATGGCAAGGTGGAGATCCGCCAGCCGGAGGAGATGAGGCGAAATTTGGTGGAAGAAGGAGGTTTTCCCCCGTTTACTGATCGATGCCCTAGCTTCTCTGCGTCTGCCCTTTTTGTTTCTTTGGCTCGGCTGCGCATGAAGGATGGTCAAGCTCGGGTTTGCTCAGCGGTTCAGTCCAGCCAAGCCAAAGCAGTTGGGTTCATGATCAATTGAAGCCTACAAAATGATATTCAAATTTAGTGCCAAAAATATCCCAAATATACAAAGATTAGAATTAAAAGCCAAAATGAAGGGAATACATGAAACCTAATAAAATTGCAAACTTAAGCATATAAAATGTGGATCGAACATGGATTTTAGAGCCGAAAATAATCAACAAAATGTTGATTATCAGTACCCATTCCTCCTTCCAGAATAGGAAAGTCATCAGGTAATTATTGTTCGCAACGCATGGTAATTAAGGTCTTAATAGTCACAGTGGTCGTTACCAAAAAAGAACAGCTATCAAGTAACCGATGATTAAGGAACGTGAAGGAGAACGTGGGGGGCATCTATGAGAAAGACATCAGGTATATAAGATGTCTCAACACCCAGGTAAAGTGGGTAAGTGATGGACCCAATTTAGCTAATTAAAGTTGTCACGAATATGGATCCATCAGAATTTAGAATGTGAATGAATGCTGGAAACCCTTTTTGCAATCAAAGAAGAAGAGCGTAGTAAAGGGGCCACAGGTCGTATTTTTCCAAGGGCTAGTTCAAGTTGTGTGATTCGAACTCGCGTTTATGTGTCGTTAATGTTTTTGGGTTTCAAATAAGATTTAGGGTTTGGATTCGAATAGACAAGAAAATGCAATAGAAAGACATGAAAACTTGATACATGATGTAAAACAACCTAGAAATGATCTAATCACATTACTTGGAAGACAAGGCTATTAATGAAACGAAATGCATGAAGGGAGAATTCAAATTCGAAATTGACTGCAGCAGTATAAGAAAGAGCTGATTGCAGAATTGAAATGCAAAAATTCAATAACTAAACTTGATACCAAAAAGAAAGGAAACCTTGTGCCAAGAACTGTCCCTAGATGCAGTTTTGAATTGCAACTTGATACAAGAAGAGAAACACTACAACTAATATGAAACAACTGATGATAAGCAATGGATTATGAAACAAACATTTCGAATTCAAAAATTCAGAGTCAATTGCTCACAGAAATGCAATGCAGAGCTTAATAGATCAAAAACATGAATGCAGAATTAAATCAAGGCAAATGAAAACAAACAAAATCAACTCAGGTTGAGAAGGTAAGCTAGGAGTGAACTGATACGCAAGTTTGAAAGGAGAATGCAGTTTCAAAATTACAGATTCATTCAGAAATGTCTAAGGCAAATGCACTTTGCAGAAATTAAAGCAAAAGCAGTAATGGAAACAAGAATTCTGAATTCTGAAAAGAAAATTGCAGAAATGAAAGCAAAAACTTAATTCAATACAATAGAGCAGATTTATTTTAGACGAATTAATGTATACTAGATACAAATCTCAGCACATAAGCACTGAAACAATTGCAGCATTGAAATTGAGATTCAAGCAACTGATTAGCAGAAATTAAAGATGATGAGCAACAACTGAAACCGAATGCAAATCTTGATCTTAATTGCTATGAAATAAACTACTACAATGTAAATTCATAAAGAAATCTAGAACTTGAATCGACTAAAGCTTAAGAACTGAGACAAAATAGAATTTGCAGAAACAGAATTGGCACGCTAAAAACTCAGCTGATACGCTAGTAACAAACAAGAAATACACTAGAATTGAATACGACTTACCACTGATCCAATTCACTAGCTATCTACTTGCAAGATTTAAATCTAATTGAAGACAGACACATTCAGAAAAAGAATTTACAGCTACTGATACGAGACAGAAACAGAAATAGGAGCAGTGATTGAAATTACAGCTAAACAAAAGACATTTCCATTAAAAACTAATCTCGATCCTTCCCATGTATCAAGACCACCTTGTTCGTCACGCAAGGGCAAGTCAAGAACCCCTCAAACTCGCAAATCAGTGGAAAATTAAACTCCAATTCAGATCTGCTCAAACTCTGCTCAGTTTCTGAAGAAACAATCCAATCTCCTCGATCTCCTTGTGCCGTGATGCAATGACGATTGCGGAATGATCAGATCACCCAAAGGACCCCTCCAGGTGATTCAGATGGTTGGAAATGGTACACAAACTCGATCCAAGCGATCAGATTACAGATTTGACGAAACCCTCAATCATCCCTGTTTTGGCCGAATTTGAGCTGGAAACTGCATGGAGAAAACTTCCCAACTATTCAGATCTACATCCAAGGTCTAAATCGAGTTGGCCACGCCTTCGGATGGAGAAATCTACAAACGGAATGAAGAACAAGTGAAAAGGAACGAAGAACAGCTACGAACTGGCGAAGACGCGACAACTGAGATCGGGCTCTGTTTGTCGTTTAAGTAGTTAAACATTGGACGGCCGAGATTAATCCTGCTTCATCCAACGGTGGATCTTCGTCCGATTTGATTCAAAATTTCTAGATCTTGATCAGAGGTCAGGATCATCCTCGTGGTAGCTCGGATCTGCCAGATCTCCAACGGATGATTCAGATCACCTTGATCTTTGTATGGATGGTCTAGATCACTCTAATCATGATCCAACGGCTAGATAATCTCCGATTGAGCTGAAACTCTCAGATCTTGATCTTATCGCTCGATTAGCCTTAACCCCAGCTCGGATTGATCAAAAGTTCTCAGATGGTCTAGATCTAACCGTTCTTGCATCGGACGGTCCAAATGAGCCGTCGCTTGATCACTTGATCTAATCCACTTTTGACCCAACATTTGACCCAACCTGACCTAGGTCCATGATCCCTTCAAGCCTACAAGAGTAGATCAAAAATTTAGTGACAAAACAACTCGAAAATATTAAAATTTGCAATTAGGTCCAAAAAGAGTATAAATCCTAAAACCTAGGGTAAATCCACAATTACACAAGTAAAACATGGGTCAAATACGGATTTAAGCATATGAAATGATCAACAAAATGACACTTATCAACTCCCCCACACTTATGCTTGAGCGTCTCGCGAAAAGTACTAAATATGTATCCCCTAGTTTATTTCCAAACATAAGTAGAAGCAATTGAAAAGAAATTACCTAGGGTTGTTAATTCTCAAAAATCTAAACTCTATGGACTAGTATCTTGTCCTTAAATCAACAACTTAGCAATTCAACTTTCATGATTCATTGAGATGAATTTCACTCTCTAAGCCTTTCAAGGGAACTTTTGGTGGCTCTCTTCCTAAGTTCCAAGTACATGATGAAAATGGAGCTCACTCATACACAAATGCTTCTTGCACTACCATAAGCTTGCTTATTATCTACTCTCCACCATTATTCATGATTAGAATCAATCTTCTATAAAAGCTTATTCAAACAAGTGAATGATATAGAAGATGGTAAAAATGAAATAAAAACCAAGTTAATAGCAAATTTGAATGAGTGGAAGACTTGGATGTTCAAGGTTATTCTTGATGCATTTTGCCCTCCTTTCAGTCCACATAATGAAATCCAAAGTGTGGTAGGATGAAACTTTGCAATGCCCTTCTAAAATTTGATGAAAAGAATTCAACTCCTTTGTGCCAAATTTTCCCTCTTGCGTGCCACTTTTGCTCTTCTCTTTTCTTTTCTGATTTTCTTTCTTTCTTTCTTTCCTCTACTGAAATCAAAATGTAGAGCAGATCTTCAATTTGGATGAGAGTATCTTCAGTAATTCTTGGTGCCCAAACTTCAATGTGCTAACTTGCTTCTTTGTTGTTTTTTTTCCAATCTGTTTTTTTTTCAAACTGTTTCCTTTTCAAGTTAGCTGCTGACTTCACATTCGGTTGCATCTGAGTATCTACTCATTCTCTCCTTCATTCTTCTCAGTTACATGGTGCCCAGCTTTTCTTTTCTTCTCATAGCATTTTTTTCTTTTCAACTTACAAACTGTTTTTTTTTTTGTTTTCTTTTTCTCTATTTTTTTTCCTAGGTTTCATGTTTCAGATTCACTCCAAATGATTCAGACTTTGTAATCTCTGTTTTCTCTCAACAATTAGCCTCAAATAACAGTGGAAAGTTCACATGCTTCTCTTGAGAATTTCAGCTCAACAAATTCAAGTTTCATTCATGGCACAATCAACTTCAAATTGATTCAAACTATTTTTTTTTCTATTTTTGTCTCAGCTTCCCAATAATTTCAGCACTTTACAGCTCGCTTTCAAATTCAGATTGTATCATTCCATAGCCCACAGATTCAGTACATTGCATTTTTTTTTTCAATTCAAATCGGTCTAAATCTATTTTTTTGATCCAACCCATGCCTCACAAGAACCCTTTAGCACAGATTTTTTTCTCTTCCTTCTTCAACTGAATTTGACTTGGCAAATAATTTCTGCATTGACTTCAAGTTATCACAGCTGCAATTCATCCTCTAGTACAATGGCCGAAGCATACTCTATGGCAATTTTGATACATCCTCTTCATTTGCGTACCAATTATTTTCTCTCCATTGCAGTTTTTTTTTTCATTGTATGTCATTTGTTTCCCTTGGATCTTCAAATAATGAGCAAGAATCTAGATGCCTCAATTGTTGTCTTCCTTCACTACTTCTTCTTGCTTGAACTTGATACCAAACTCAACTCAATTTGGCATATGATAAATTTTTTTTTAAAAAGAAATGCATCCTTGATAGAGCTTGATTCCACATCACTAACCACTCCCCCACACTTAATCTTTTGTCCGTCTCGGGCAAAATAACATTAAAGAACATCCCCAAACAAACAAGTCCCTAGAAAGCATGGTTAGGAGTAGGAAATAAGTAAAGAAAATAGAATGAACATGATTATTGCCAAAAATCGACATGGAAAGATAAACAAATTATTTAGCCTCTATAGGTGTGATCTAATCATTGAAATATGATTTTGAAAGAACCTAACCAAGTTCTAGAGTACAATCACATGTATGTGTCACAAAAATAAGGCTAGACCTCACTAGGTACAAATAATTCATCTCAAGTCCTCAATCAAGAATCCATGGCCAAGTAGTACTCAAGCATCCAAGATTTCATCCATGGGCTCAAACCCTAAGTTTTAACAACCAAATTTAATTTGTTTTCAAAAGACTCTAAAATGCTATGAAGATAACCTAAAGGGATACATTTATTCCTACTCATGAAGAATAAGTTCCTAAAAGACATAAAATGACATTTATAATGTCTTTTTATTAATTCTACCCTATTCATGCATTTATTAGCAAGAATTCATTTTAAAAGAAAATTCTACTTCTAGCAAGCATAAAGATGAAAAAGGCAATGAAAGAAAATGCAAGAAAAAGTAAACTCCCTTTTATTTCTGGCGGTCGGAGTCTATCTAGAAATAATCTCCATCTTGGTAGTGGAGGAGTAGGAGTAGCTGAAAAAGTTTCCTTCATTTGCTCACTTTTATTTTGCATTACTCCCCCACACTTAAACTTTGCAATAAACTGTTCAGGTGGCCGAAGGTGATTTAAGTACAATAGCCACTTCAGAGGTGGAGTGCTATAAGTCAAAGCAAGATCGTCTCCTCCCTCTTTATTCTTTTTGGAAAATCTTCCAGGTGGTTGAAGACTGTTTAGGTGGAGCACCCATTCCAGAAGTCGTCTGGACCCTGCAAAACCATGTAAGACCTCCCTCAAGCGTGCAGGGTAAGAAAGAAGTGCAATATCATCAATCTCTACATAAAATGTATCCAAAAATGCATCGCCTCCAATAAAATCAATTTTGGGTACCTCAGTAAATTTTTCACAAGCAGTTTCTAAATAAGGTATATCAAGAAAAGTTTCACAGTCAATAAAATCAATCTCTGGTACCTCCAGAAGTTTTTCACATTCAATTTCGGCATAAGAAATAACAAGAGATTGTTCACAATCAACAACTTCAATTTCAGGTTCTTCTAAAAAAATTTCACAATCAAAATCCATCAAAGGTATATCAAGAAATGTTCCACAGCCAATCAAATCAATCTCAGGTACCTCCAGAAGTATTTCACACTCAATTTCAGCATAAGAAATAGCAAGAGATTCATCACAATAAACAACTTCAATTTCAGGCTCTTCTATAAATTTTTCACTATCAGCATAATATGTATCAAGAATATCATCATAACAAACAACATCAATTATAGGTTCCTCTAAAATTTGTTCGCAACCCATATCTACAAGAGATGTATCAAGTAATGCATTACAACCAATGAAATCAATTTTTGGTACCTCTATTGGATTTGCACAAGCAATTTCTACACAAGGTATATCAATAAATTCATCATAACCAATAAACTCAGCACTAGGTACCTCGCTGAATTTTTCTGAACAAAGAGGAGAAATACTTACCTGAGCGTGCTGGAGAATACCTGGAGGTTCTACAAGAGTAGATGTATCCATGGCCTCCTCCTGATCAAGTACATGCTCCTCTTCAGCCTCAAGCTCTGGTGGACACTCAACTAGAATAGGTGATCCTTGGGTCCTTGCTTCCACCATGCAAGTCCCTACACTTCCTGGCCTAACCTCTGAATCAGTCAATGATGGTGGTCCCTGGGGCTCTGTGCAATCCCCTACACCTGTAGAATCATCTTCCATGGATGCTCCTTCTGTAATATCTGCAACCACAATATCAGAAAAATTAGGACCATCAATAACACTATCATCACAAAATAAAAGTCTAGAATGGTCCTGTGGAGCTTCAGTTTCTTCTTCTGGGGCTGAAAAATTTGGAAATGAATTTTGAACAAGAGCCTCAGGAGGGATGCATGCTGTAGGTGCCCTATATTTGATGATTTCTTCTTCTTCTTCTTCCAAAATTCTAAGATCACTTGAAGAAGGACTTGGCCATGCATTAGGATCACCTTGAACTGATATAAAACCAACTCCGGAGCTCTCAGAATTAAAAGCAACTTGAGAAGATAATTGTTCTGATCTTTGGGTTTTTATTTGATTCCATTGATCTTGTAATTCTCCAAAGCGTCTCTGAATATTTTTAAGAGCAGATTCAACGACTTGTTGTTCTTGAAATGTGAGATATAGTTGCTGAATGTCAAGAGTAGGCGGTGCATTCTGAAATTGGAGCTGTTGGGGCTGCTCAAATGGTTGAATGGGCTGATTAAACTGCTGAAAACTTAGTTCACAACTTGGTGGAAATTGTTAAAAATTATGATTCTGAAAACTCTGATCATAGGGCTGAAATTGCTGAAATTGGGGCTGAAAATCTTGGAATAGTGGCTGCCCATTCTGAAAATTTTGACTTGGCTGAAAGTTTTGAAATGATGGTTGATCTTGTGGCTGAAAAAACTGATTTGGTTGCTGAAAATTTGAATAGGGCTGTTGAAAATCTTGATTTGATTGCTGAAATTGCTGGAAAGGCTGAAATTGTGGCTGAGGTGGCTGAAATGTAGGCTGAATAAGCCGTGGGTAAGTAGATGACTGAGCTTTATGTTTTTGTTGATATTCCAACACCTTACACACATTTTTTAACCCCACCAGTGCATCTTTGAGCTCTGTATAGTCCTCTGATGAAAACATTTGGATTTTATATCCCTGTCACACAACAACAAGAAAAATAGCAGCAACCATATACAAAAGAATAAAGCACAAGAAAATAGAACCCAATGATATGTCCAAAAGCATACAAGCAAAAATCAAACAAATCAACTAGTAGTTCCCCGGCAACGGCGCCAAAAATTTGATGGAGCCAATTTAGCTAATTAAAGTTGTCACAAATATGGATCCATCAGAATTTAGAATGTGAATGAATGCTGGAAACCTTTTTTGCAATCAAAGAAGAAGAGCGTAGTAAAGGGGCCACAGGTCATATTTTTCCAAGGGCTAGTTCAAGTTGTGTGATTCGAGCTCGCATTTATGTGTCGTTAATGTTTTTGGGTTTCAAATAAGATTTAGGGTTTGGATTCGAATAGACAAGAAAATGCAATAGAAAGACATGAAAACTTGATACATGATGTAAAACAACCTAGAAATGATCTAATCACATTACTTGGAAGACAAGGCTATTAATGAAACGAAATGCATGAAGGGAGAATTCAAATTCGAAATTGACTGCAGCAGTATAAGAAAGAGCTGATTGCAGAATTGAAATGCAAAAATTCAATAACTAAACTTGATACCAAAAAGAAAGGAAACCTTGTGCCAAGAACTGACCCTAGATGCAGTTTTGAATTGCAACTTGATACAAGAAGAGAAACACTACAACTAATATGAAACAACTGATGATAAGCAATGGATTATGAAACAAACATTTCGAATTTAAAAATTCAGAGTCAATTGCTCACAGAAATGCAATGCAGAGCTTAATAGATCAAAAACATGAATGCAGAATTAAATCAAGGCAAATGAAAACAAACAAAATCAACTCAGGTTGAGAAGGTAAGCTAGGAGTGAACTGATACGCAAGTTTGAAAGGAGAATGCAGTTTCAAAATTACAGATTCATTCAGAAATGTCTAAGGCAAAAGCACTTTGCAGAAATTAAAGCAAAAGCAGTAATGGAAACAAGAATTCAGAATTCTGAAAAGAAAATTGCAGAAATGAAAGCAAGAACTTAATTCAATACAATAGAGCAGATTTATTTTAGACGAATTAATGTATACTAGATACAAATCTCAGCACATAAGCACTGAAACAATTACAGCATTGAAATTGAGATTCAAGCAACTGATTAGCAGAAATTAAAGATGATGAGCAACAACTGAAACCGAATGCAAATCTTGATCTTAATTGCTATGAAATAAACTACTACAATGTAAATTCATAAAGAAATCTAGAACTTGAATCGACTAAAGCTTAAGAACTGAGACAAAATCGAATTTGCAGAAACAGAATTGGCACGCTAAAAACTCAGCTGATACGCTAGTAATAAACAAGAAATACACTAGAATTGAATACGACTTACCACTGATCCAATTCACTAGCTATCTACTTGCAAGATTTAAATCTAATTGAAGACAGACTCATTCAGAAAAAGAATTTACAGCTACTGATACGAGACAGAAACAGAAATAGGAGCAGTGATTGAAATTACAGCTAAACAAAAGACATTTCCATTAAAAACTAATCTCGATCCTTCCCATGTATCAAGACCACCTTGTTCGTCACGCAAGGGCAAGTCAAGAACCCCTCAAACTCGCAAATCAGTGGAAAATTAAACTCCAATTCAGATCTGCTCAAACTCTGCTCAGTTTCTGATGAAACAATCCAATCTCCTCGATCTCCTTGTGCCGTGATGCAATGACGATTGCGGAATGATCAGATCACCCAAAGGACCCCTCCAGGTGATTCAGATGGTTGGAAATGGTACACAAACTCGATCCAAGCGATCAGATTACAGATTTGACGAAACCCTCAATCATCCCTGTTTTGGCCGAATTTGAGCTGGAAACTGCATGGAGAAAACTTCCCAACTATTCAGATCTACATCCAAGGTCTAAATCGAGTTGGCCACGCCTTCGGATGGAGAAATCTACAAACGGAATGAAGAACAAGTGAAAAGGAACGAAGAACAGCTACGAACTGGCGAAGACGCGACAACTGAGATCGGGCTCTGTTTGTCGTTTAAGTAGTTAAACATTGGACGGCCGAGATTAATCCTGCTTCATCCAACGGTGGATCTTCGTCCGATTTGATTCAAAATTTCTAGATCTTGATCAGAGGTCAGGATCATCCTCGTGGTAGCTCGGATCTGCCAGATCTCCAACGGATGATTCAGATCACCTTGATCTTTGTATGGATGGTCTAGATCACTCTAATCATGATCCAACGGCTAGATAATCTCCGATTGAGCTGAAACTCTCAGATCTTGATCTTATCGCTCGATTAGCCTTAACCCCAGCTCGGATTGATCAAAAGTTCTCAGATGGTCTAGATCTAACCGTTCTTGCATCGGACGGTCCAAATGAGCCGTCGCTTGATCACTTGATCTAGTCCACTTTTGACCCAACATTTGAGCCAACCTGACCTAGGTCCATGATCCCTTCAAGCCTATAAGAGTAGATCAAAAATTTAGTGACAAAACAACTCGAAAATATTAAAATTTGCAATTAGGTCCAAAAAGAGTATAAATCCTAAAACCTAGGGTAAATCCACAATTACACAAGTAAAACATGGGTCAAATACGGATTTAAGCATATGAAATGATCAACAAAATGACACTTATCAGTAAGCTTTCCAGAAATATATCACTTTGATTCCTTGTTGTCCTCATGAAAAGAGAGAGTTCTGACTTGAGCGTCGGAGAGGACTCCACCAGAAAATCTTTCGGTGTATCCCCTTTACACTCGTGTTAATCACGCAGGCGTTGACATCCTCTCTCTGTCATTGTGACTATGGGCTGTGCTTTGGTGATTCGTTATCCCTGTCGTTCGCTTCCGGAACAAGTTTGGTGCTGTCTGTGGGAAACATCAAAGCACCAGAAGGAACACCGTGCTGGCAGATCCAGGAGGGGCAACCCATCATTTTGACGCGGGAGGAGTTATATCGTTTAGTCTCCAACGTTGTCAGAGGAGCACTGGAGTATTATCAGATTGAACAAGCCACCTCTCACAGAGCGGCTTCGGTGCAGGCCAAGATCCCCACGGTGTCGGTCTCACACAAGCCGCCTCTCATAGAACCGCCTCCAACTTTTTACAACAGGAGGATGGACAGGGGAAGATCGAGGCAGCCAAAGTTCTCCTGAAACCTCCATCTACTCCTTTTTTCCAGACATCGTAACAGATCCCATACCCAAGCAATTTCATGGTCCAGGAATTGCTGATTACGATGGGAAGATGGATCCGGAGGACAACATCTGTAAGTTTGAGAACGCAACTCTGTTACACCAATACACAGATGGTGTGAAGTGTCGGGTGTTCTTGAACACCTTATCAGGGTCCGCCCAGAGATGGATTCAGAGGCTATCCCAAAATTCAATAAACTCCTTTCTGGAGTTTAAAACCGTCTCCCTACACCACTTCGCCAGCAGTCGGCGATACCAGAAGACGACTTTGAACTTGTTCGCCCTGAAGCAGAAGAGTAAAGAACCGTCGAAGAACTATACCCAACGATTTAATCGGGTGGCGCAGGACGTGCCAACGACCACTTCAGAGATACTCATTAGCACCTTCATGCAAGGAATCTCTGAAAGAGATTTCTTTCGATCGCTGGTGAAAAAACCACCAGCTAGCTTTGATGATCTATTGGGGCGGTCAATCAGGAATGCCAATGTGGAGGAGGTGCAGCACGCCCGTTGTAAAATTCGACGGGAGTGCCTATCTAAATCTTGGTACAATCCGAGAGAAGAGAACCACTCATTCCAACTCGAGCAAAAGATCCTCATTCCGAGAAGGATCACTGGGCCAGCAAGAAGAGGTTGGTAGAGACAGTCGACACTGAAGGACCCGAGCCACCGAAGAAGTACTGCGACTTAAATGGCTGCACAACTCACTCTACAAAAGAGTGTTACACCTTGAAGAAGAGGAGATCCAAGGATGCGGACGCCAAACCCCACAAAAGGTGGAGCCAAGAGGGGTATCAACGGAGATCTCCTCGCTGAAGCTCTTCCCCTTATCAACAACAGTCGAGGGAGGACAGATCCTGGCGTCTGTCCCGGTCACCCTCGAGAGGAAGAAGTCGAGAGATAGTGCACTACTAGTCTATCTGCCCTAAAAGGAATCCCAAGAAAGGCAAGGCTCCTACTCGGGGACCTCCATCAGGCCACGTGGGAGTAATCTCAGGAGGTCTGAGTGGAGGAGACTCTCATCGAACAAGGAAGGCCCATACCCGCTGACTGGAAAATTATGCCATCGGGACGGACAAGGAGAAGCGTCAGGGTCTTGTTATCTCCTTCAGCTCTGACGATCTGGAGGATGTGGAAGCCCCTCACAAAGATGCACTAGTAATCCTCACCCGAATATCTAACTACGAGGTTAAATGCATCTTTGTGGATACAGGTAGGTTTGTCAACATCTTGTACAAGGTGGCGCTAGACCAGATGCAAGTCGACAAGGATGAGTTGCATCCTGTCTCCACTCTGCTCTTCGGCTTCACTAGATATCGAGTACAGCTGATGGGACAGATCTCATTGTCTCTGTCGTTGGGGGACGACACACTACAGAGGACAAGGAGGACTTCATTCATGATCATGGATGCCCCATCATCCTACAATGCTATTCTGGGGTGACCGACGCTCAACTTATTTCAGACAGTGGTCTCAGTCTACCACCAGAAGATTAAATTTCCGATGGGAGAGAGGGTGGTCGAAGTTAAAGGAGACCAACTGGCTTCCCGACGGTGCTATAGTGGGGAAGTCAGAACAGAAGCCCGTAAGAACCTGAGGACCCATGAAGCCTTACAAATCAACCTGGCCAATCCCCGAGAAAATGAAGGAGCCAAAGAGGAACACAGATAGGTCGAAAGCGAAGAAGTCCAAATTCATCCTCAACTGGCTGGAGGAATCATAAGAATTGCTGCTGATCTTGTGTCAGAACTTAGAAGTCGATTGATCAGCTGCATGATGTACCATCGGGATGTGTTTGCATGGGCTACTAAAGAAATCAAAGGAGTCCCTCCTGCCTTGGCCATACATCGGCTGCATATCACCCCAGGAGCCCGACCGATGAAGCAGAGGCTAAGACACTTTACAACAGAGCAAGGCATGATAATTAGGGAGGAGGTCGCAAAGTTGTTGAACACTGAGCACATCAGAGAAGTTCAATTCCCGACCTAGCTAGCAAATATTGTACTAATCCCTAAGCCTGGGGGTAAATGGCGAGTGTGTATTGATTTTTATGATTTAAATAAAGTCTGCCCTAAAGACTGTTACCCCCTGCCTCGCATTGATCAGCTGGTAGATTCAACTTTCGGTTGTAAGTTTATTTCAATGTTGGATGCATATTAGGGGTACCACCAGGTTCCCCTTACTTGGGAAGATCAAGAGAAGGTTAGTTTTATAACAGTAGATGACACTTACTGCTATAATGTCATATTATTCGGGTTGCGCAATGCAGGGGCAACCTATCAGCGGATGATGAATAAGGTCTTCCGCCACCAGATCGAAAGGAATATTAAGGTGTATGTGGATGATATCCTGGTCAAGATGGAGAAGGGGAAGGATATGATAGCCGATCTTGAGGAAAGTTACCTTGAGGGCCAATAGACTGAAACTAAACCCTGCTAAATATTTATTTGGGGTGAAAAGTGATTGGTTCCTCGGGTACATGGTGACAGAGAGAGGAATTGAAGCTAATTCTAAGAAAGTGCAAGCTATCCTCAACATGTCATCCCCTTGCAATTTCAAAGACGTACAACGGCTCAAAGGCAGAATTACAGCTCTGTCCCAGTTCATCTCCTGATCTGCAAATAGAACTTTGTCATTCTTCAAAATTCTGAGGAAAGCTGTCAAATTCGAGTGGGATGATCAGTGTGAGAAGACTTTTATAGATTTAAAAGCATATATCTCTGATCTCCCCATCCTATATAATCTGCTGAAAGGAGAAACGTTGTGTTGTCTACCTGTCTATAGCTAAGCAAGTTGTAGGTTCTGCGCTTATTCGGGAAGAAGGTACTACTCAATATCCCATCTATTTCTTTGGACACCTCCTGAAAGATGCAAAGACTCGGTATACTACCCTTGAGAATGTAACGACCCACCTTCTGGTACTAAGCTTTAAGGCGGATCGCTACTACTAACTGGCTGACTGATTACTGATCATTATGTTCTTTTAATGCTAAACCAACTAAGAGAATTTAAAAATTCTTATTTTGCTATGTACTGAACTAACAATTCATAACTCAAGCATGCTGCGACAAATCATAATCATGTTGAAAGTACTAACAAGCCAAAATAAAACAAAAACTTTAATTTTAATAGCTTGGCCAGGATTTGATCCCCCAACCTCAGCGTTGCATGATTAAAGCACTAACCAACAGCTCTACATCGCATTCTGATTTAAATTGGCACCAGTCGACTAATATCTTGCCAGTAGACTGGTGCAGCCGATGAAACTTTCTGTGCCTTTTTTCTGCTAGTCCCAGTCGACTAGTAATTGTCTCAGTCGACTGACAGCTCTGAAATATGAAGTTTCAGATTCCAAAAACGTGCCAAGGTCAACATACTTTGTACCAAAAACACCACAAATTCATATTTGAGCCTACTAACAGGTATACAATGATTCTAGGCCATATTCTACATGTTTTCATGACATTAAAGCATACTTCAACTACTTCTAAGCATAATTTTAGAAACATAAACTTTGTATCAACTTACTACTAAAACTAAGCATTGTTTATGCCTAGATGCATCAATAGTAGCGCTATAATATCAGAAATGATTCTATAGCCTTAGACCATGCATTTTACTACTAGTTAACATGCATTTGAAAAGTATCACTCAACATATCACATGTAAAAGCTAGGCATGGCATCACGACACGATATCAACTCATACTAGCATAATGTTAATAACATAACAAGGGTACTTAAGATGCGAAAAATGTTAAACATGACAAAGAACTAATTCATTTAACATTCATAATAACATGTCCTCTTAATGCAAGTTCCCAAGGTTCTATCATTCCATGTTTCCACCATCACACACTCCACCATCTCTCCTGCCGCTTCCGCTACTCTATTTTTCATTTGCCTTTATCTGCAGTATAAGGAAAAATGAACCTATAAGCATAAAGCTTAGTAAGTATCATCCTACTCACAAAACAATGCATATTTTGAAACTCTTGCTTTTAAAAACACATGTAGGAAAAACATATCATGCTTGTCATTCGTTCTTGCTGAAACATATAATCTAAACAAATATCATGACATACTCATCATACTAAGCATATGAACTAAATCATATTCTTATAACTAAATTCACATAGCATTCATAGAATCTAACTGAACTAAGCATGATCTTAAAACTGTTTTCACTTAGAGCTATTACTGAACTTTTGAAACTTATACATATAATAAGTGAAAATAATAATCATGCTGCTGTGGGCCCGGCAATGTGCTGCTAATGCGCGCATCCCTAAATAAATCCGAGGTAGCTAATCCCGAACCCATTAGGGTACTACTACTAGGCAAACTAGGAGCCTAGGGGCAACTAGGAGCCCACCCATGGACGAACTAGAGTCCAAGCACATGCCATAAAAAGTAAAATACTTTCATAAATATTCTTTTCTTTAACCTTGCATCTACTAGGCGATCTAGAGCCTAGGGGCGATCTAGGAGCCCACCCAATGGACGAACTAGGGTCCATAAACATAAAGCAAGGGTAGCTAACTTCATAACATGCTAAAACTCATATTAGAGCTTCTTAACATTTTCTCGAGCACCTTGCGTGCCTAAAAACTCCCCTTTTTCATTTAAGGACACTTCTTAGGCACTCGACGGTGTGTCTAAACCCCAAACTAAAGGGGGAAGCACGTCCAACCCATCTAGTGGTGCCCTTAAAATCGGTAGAGGAAGTTAATCTGTACATATGGGCATAAACTTACAATTAGATAAACTAGGACAATCAATCATACAAACGAAGCTACTTATACCGCAGGTGAGGGGTACTTACATCCTACGCTTGTTCTTACAGCTCTAGGGCGTAGGGTTTAGGGAGAAGGAATGTCCTTGGAGTCTCGGAGAGGTTCCAACGAAGAACAAGATCCCCTAGCGTGCCCTCCTTTTTGAATCCACCTACCACAAGCCTTGGACTCCTCCTTGCTTTGTCGTGATTGAGGGAGGAAGAAGCCTCGGGAGCGGGAGGAAGAAAAATCACCCAAGAGAGGGAGAGGGTCGGCGGTGAGAAGGTGAGGAAAAGAATGAATTAAAAAAACCCTTAAGTTCCCTTTATATTTATGGGAAAAATATAACTAACTTCACCTTATCCATCTTTCCCTCTAGTCTATTCCAATGAAAACAAACTCATCCCACTTTGTAAGCCTATTCTCCTCTCATACTAAAGGTCTAGGGGTCAAACCCCACTTAAGTGTTTTTACTGCGTATTTTATTTTTATTCATTTTTGCCTTATTTATCCATGGAAAAATTCTATAAAAATATCCATAAATTCAGAATTAATTCTAGGATATTTCTAAAATTAGTTTTGAGAATTTTCAGGCGTTACAATCCCCCATACCTTATAAAAAGTTCGTCCTCGAACTTAAAACAATTCTGGATATTTCTGCCTCATGCTGTCCTCTAGTTCCCATGTTCCCCTCTTCTACTCTGTGATTTTGCCATTTGACTTTCACTAAGGGTACCTCCTTGTTCCCCAATTTCTTAACTGCTCGGTCTATTATCTGAATAGGCCGACTATCATAACTGAGATCTTCGCGGACTTGTACCGTCTGTGGCTCTATCACCTGGGTGGCATCTGGGATATGCTTCTTCAGCATGGAGACATGAAATACATTGTGGATAGCTGACATCTCCTGAGGTAGCTCTAGCTCATAAGCTACTTTGCTAACTCTTCTAGTGATGGGGTATGGTCCTACATATCTGGGACTTAGCTTGCCCTTCTTCCCAAAACGCATTACTCCCTTCATAGGAGCCACTCTGAGGAATACTGAATCCCCAACTTCAAACTCTAATGGTCTGCGTCGTGTATCAGCATAGCTCTTCTAGCGGCTCTGAGCTGTTTCTATTCTCTGGCGGATCTGCTATATGGCTACGGTGGTATCATCTATAAGATCTGTCTGTAGGCCTAACTCTTGCCTCTCACCACCCTCATACCAGCAGATAGGAGATCTACACCTCCGCCCATATAAAGTCTCATAGGGTGCCATGCCGATAGTGGCCTGATAACTATTGTTGTAGGTGAATTCCGCTAAGCACAGGTATCTGCACCAACTGCCCTTGAAATCTAAAGCACAAGCTCTAAGCATATCTTCTAGTACTTGATTAACTCTCTCTGTCTGACCATCTGTCTGAGGATGGAAAGCTGTGCTAAACTTTAGTTTGGTGCCTAGTGCTGTCTGTACGCACTCCCAAAAGTGCGAAGTGAACCTACTGTCCCTATATGAAATGATAGTCCTAGGGACTCCATGTAGTCTGACGATCTCCTTGAGGTATAACTGAGCTAGTTGTTCCATGGAATAGGAGATCCGGATAGCTAGGAAGTGGGCAGACTTAGTCAATCTGTCAACTATTACCTAGATTACATCATATCCATTCGTTGTTCTGGGTAGTCCCACTATAAAATCCATGAAAATATCTTCCCATTTCCATTCTGGAATCTGGATAGGCTACAAAACTCCTCCTGGTCTCTGATGTTCTGCCTTGACCCTTTGGCAAGTCAGATAGGTATTGACATATCTGACGATGTCTCTCTTCATCCCAGGCCACCAAAAACGTCCCCTGAGGTCTTGGTACATTTTGGTGGAACCAGGATGCATCGCATAAGGAGATCCATGTGCTTCCTCGAGGATCTTCCTTCGGATCACTTCTTGGTTCGGAACCATAGGCGGTCATCGCAGTACAGTATCCCCCTATCTGATAAGCGAAACTCCCCATTTTCTGATTCTTCTATCCCCTGCTTGATTTTCTGAAGGTCAGGATCTTGATCCTGTGCTATCTGGATGTCTTCAAGCAGGGTTGACACTAATATCAAAGTGGAGAGTTGCCCAACTATAATTTCCAGTCCAAACTCTGATATTTCCTTCCGAAGGGGTTGTGACATCGTAGACAAAGCTAGTAGGGTGGCACTAGATTTCCTGCTAAGTGCGTCTGCCACCTTATTAGCTTTACCTGTATGGTAGAGGATGTCAACGTCATAATCCTTGACCAGCTCAAGCCATCTGCGTTGCCTCATGTTCAGATCCTTCTGAGTAAAGAAATACTTCAGACTCTGACTATCTGTGAAAATCCTACACTGAGCTCCGTATAAGTAATGCCTCCAGGTCTTGAGAGCGAACACTACTGCAGCTAGCTCCAAGTCATGAGTAGGGTAGTTCTTCTCATAATCCTTGAGTTGTCTAGAGGCATAGGCGATAACCTTGCCATTCTGCATCAGCACTGCTCCAAGTCCTAATTTAGAAGCATCACTATATATGTCAAAGCTGTCGGTGGTCTCTGGAAGAGTCAGGATGGGAGCACTAGNGTCAATCTTCTCATAATCCTTGAGTTGTCTAGAGGCATAGGCGATAACCTTGCCATTCTACATCAGCACTGCTCTAAGTCCTAATTTAGAAGCATCACTATATATGTCAAAGCTGTCGGTGGTCTCTGGAAGAGTCAGGATGGGAGCACTAGTCAATCTTCTCTTTAATTCTGTAAAATTGTTCTCGCAGTCCTCTGTCCACTGAAACTTTCTGTTCTTTCTGGTAAGAGCTGTCAGTGGGGAGGCTATTCTAGAGAAATCCTCAACAAACTTCCTGTAGTAACCGGCTAGTCCCAGAAAACTTCGGATCTCACTGGCATTCTTCGGTCTAACCCAGTTACTTACTGCTTCTATTTTGCTGGGGTCTACCATCACACCATCCTTGGAGATGATGTGACCCAGAAAAGACACCTGATTGAGCCAAAACTCGCACTTAGAGAATTTCGCATAGAGTTGGCTCTGTTGAAGAATTTCTAATACTATTTTCAGGTGTTCTGCGTGTTCCTTCTGAGTCCTGGAATATATCAGAATGTCATCGATGAAGATGATAACAAACTTATCCAAATATTCTCGAAACACTCTGTTCATGAGGTCCATGAAAGTCGCTGGAGCGTTCGTTACGCCAAAAGGCATAACTACAAATTCATAGTGTTCGTATCTTGTTCTGAAAGCTGTCTTGGGGATGTCACCTTCTTTAACTTTCACCTGGTGATAACCCGATCTTAATTCTATTTTTTAGAACACTGCTAGTCCCTTTAGCTGATCAAACAAGTCATCAATTCTTGGCAAGGGATACTTGTTCTTGATGGTGACTTGATTCAACGCCCGGTAATCTATACACAAGCGCATGGACCCGTCTTTCTTCTTCACGAACAATATGAGAGCTCCCCAAGGTGAAAGACTAGGGAGTATAAAGCCCTTGTCGAGCAGCTCCTGTAATTGCTCCTGAAGTTCTCTTAATTCTGCTGGAGCCATACGGTATGGTGCTTTTGAAATGGGATTGGTACTTGGAATGAGATCTATCTCAAACTCTATCTCCCTGTCTAGCGCTAAACCTGGTAACTCGTCAGGGAAGACTGCTGGGTAGTCACATACCACTGGGACCTCTTCTAGCTTTTGGTCCTTCTCTTGTTCAGTATTGACTATATGTGCTAGAAATCAGGTACATCTTGAATCCAGCAGTTTCTGTGCTTTTAGAGCTGAGAGAAATTTCTTGGCCTTTCTCTTGGGTTCTCCGATGTATTCAAACTGCACTCCTTCTTCAGGTTGGAATATGACTTTCCTTTTACGACATTCTATGGAGGCACCATACTTGATTAGGAAGTCCATTCCAAAAATGACATCATAATCAGTCATATCCAGCACTATCAGATCACCGTAAAGCTCCCTGCCTGCTATACTGATTGGCACTGCACGGAGCCAGTGCATGGATGCCATAATCTCTCCTGAAGTTAGGGTGGTTAAGAACTGGCCACTGAGTACATCTGGAGGTATAGTTAACTTCTCTATGAGCGCCCTGGATATGAAAGAATGGGTTGCCCCAGTATCGAATAAGACAGTTGCATTTTGCTGTAAAATACATATCTGACCTATCACAACAGTCGAGGCATTCGCTACATCCTCTCTGGTCAGTGAGAAGATCCATGCATTGGTAGTGGCTGATGGAGCTTCTAATCTGCCCTGACTGATATGGGGGTCATCCAGTGCTGCCTGCATCTGATGTAGGTGTGCAGGTTTGCCTCCATACTGAGTAGGCTGTGGAGTAGGCAGACTATTCTTGGTGGGGCACTGCTTGGCCATGTGACCCTCTTGACCACAGTTATAACACCCACGGGTGCCCTTGCGGCAGACCCCTAAGTGTTGTCCCCACATGTGGGACAAGTGGGATACTTGGCTTGCTTGTTGGCTGGCTCCCCTTTCGGATTGTTCCACTACTTTCTCTTGCCCTGATTCTTCCCTTTCCAGCTAGAGTTGTGGCCCTGGGGTTTCTGAGTTCCTAAACTGCCTTGGCCTTTACTTTCTATCATGACTGACTTCTATTATTGCATGTTGTTCAGGTAGTGCTCGGTGATCAGAGCACTGCTAACTAGTTCTTCTGAGGTTTGTGGCCTATGGACGCCGCTGGCCACATTCAATGCTATTTCTGGCCTTAGCATCTTGAGCATTAGCCTGACTCGCTCTCGTTCAGTGTTGATCAGTTCAGGGCATAGACAAGCCAGTCTGTTGAATCTCTTCATGGCTTCCTCTACTGATAGGTTACCTTGATGAAATTTAGTGAATTCATCATAATGCCGGTTAGTAACCCGCATATGAAAGAATTCTTCGAAGAACTCTACTTCGAAGTTGGCCCACGTCATCTAATTTATGTCTCGCTTGGCCTTCACCCTTTCCCACCACATTCTAGCATCTCCTGCTAGGCAGAAGGAGGAGCACTTCACTTTCTCATGTTCTGGCCAGTCCAGAAGCTCCATGGTACTCTCCAAGGTTTTGAACTAGGCTTGTGCATCCCACGGTTCACTAGTGCCTGAAAGGTTATTTGGTTTAAGTTTCTGCCACTAAACCAGATATGCTTCTCTTCTAGCCCCTGCTGCTGGGGTTTCTGGTGCTATTGGTGGGATTGGTGCTCTAGGTGGAACCTCTGTCACTATTGGGGTTTCCACATTTGGCCCTGGCGTACCAGTAGGTGTGGCCTGCTGATTAGCCTTTAAAGTGGCTATCTCCTGCTGCTGCTCAGCTATCTGTCTCTGGAGCTGAGCCACTATCTCCTTGAGATTAGGTGGAGTCACTATGTCAGTTGCCTCCTGTTGAGGCTCAGTAGCTGGTGCCCTTCTAGTTGGGCGTCCTCTAACCATTATCTATATAACAGAGGACATACATATTTACTATAACTATATTAAAGTGCCATGAGTTATAAACATGCTTCCGTTAAGTAGGGAATGAAAAAGTAAGAAAACATAAGTAATGTGGGAGGTACTCTTACTTGGAAGCTGCAGATACGATGCTGGATGTGTGTGTGGAAGAAAGATGGAACTTGCTCTGATACCACTCTGTAACGACCCGCCTTCTGGTACTAAGTTTTAAGGCGGATCGCTACTACTAACTGGCTGACTGATTACTGATCATTATGTTCTTTTAATGCTAAACCAACTAAGAGAATTTAAAAATTCTTATTTTGCTATGTACTGAACTAACAATTCATAACTCAAGCATGCTGCGGCAAATCATAATCATGTTGAAAGTACTAACCAGCTAAAATAAAACAAAAATTTTAATTTTAATAGCTTGGCCAAGATTTGATCCCCCAACCTCAGCGTTGCATGACTAAAGCACTAACCAGCAGCTCTACATCACATTCTGTTTTAAACTGGCACCAGTCGACTGATATCTTTCCAGTCGACTGGTGCAGCCGACGAAACTTTTTGTGCCATTTTTCTGCTGGTCCCAGTCGACTGGTAACTGTCGCAGTCGACTGGCAGCTTTGAAATCTGAAGTTTCATATTCCAAAAACGTGCCAAGGTCAACCTACATTGTACCAAAAACATAACAAACACATATTTGAGCCTACTAACAGGTATACAATGATTCTAGGCCATATTCTACATGTTTTCATGACATTAAGGCATACTTCAACTACTTCTAAGAATAAATTTAGAAACATAAACTTTGTATCAACTTACTACTAAAACTAAGCATTGTTTTTGCCTAGATGCATCAATAGTAGCGCTATAATATCAGAAATGATTCTATAGCCTTAGATCATGCATTTTACTACTAAGTTAACATGCATTTGAAAAGTATCACTCAACATATCACATGTAAAAGCTAGGCATGGCATCACGGCATGATATCAACTCATACTAGCATAATGCTAATAGCATAACAAGGGTACTTAAGATGCGGAAAAAGTTAAACATGACAAAGAACTAATTCATTTAACATTCTTAATAACATGTCCTCTTAATGCAAGTTCCCAAGGTTCTTTCATTCCAAGTTTCCACCATCACACACTCCACCATCATCTCTGCCGCTTTTGCTACTCTATTTTTCCTTTGCCTTTATCTACAGTATAAGGAAAAATGAAACTATAAGCATAAATCTTAGTAAGTACCATCCTACTCACAAAACAATGCATATTTTGAAACTCGTGCTTTTAAAAACACATGTAGGAAAAACATATCATGCTTGTCATTCATTCTTACTGAAACATATAATCTAAACAAATATCATGACATACTCATCATACTAAGCATATGAACTAAATCATATTCTTATAACTAAATTCACATAGCATTCATAGAATCTGACTAAACTAAGCATGATCTTAAAACTGTTTTCACTTAGAGTTATTACTGAACTTTTGAAACTTATACATATAATAAGTGAAAATAATAATCATGCTGCTGTGGGCCCGGTAATGTGCTGCTAATGCGCGCATCCCTAAATAGATCCGAGGTAGCTAATCTCGAACCAATTAGAGTACTACTACTAGGCAAACTAGGAGCCTAGGGGCAACTAGGAGCCCACCCATGGACGAACTAGAGTCCAAGCACATGCCATAAAAAGTAAAATACTTTCATAAATATTTTTTTCTTTAACCTTGCATCTACTAGGCAATCTAGAACCTAGGGGCGATCTAGGAGCCCACCCAATGGACGAACTAGGGTCCATAAACATAAAGCAAAGGTAGTTAACTTCATTACATGCTAAAACTCATATTAGAGCTTCTTAACATTTTCTCGAGCACTTTGCGTGCCTAAAAACTCCTCTTTTTCATTTAAGGACACTTCCTAGGCACTCGACGGTGCGTCTAAACCCCAAACTAAAGGGGGAAGCACGTCCAGCCCATCTAGTGGTGCCCTTAAAATCGGTAGAGGAAGTTAATCTGTACATATGAACATAAACTTACAATTAGATAAACTAGGACAATTAATCATACAAACGAATCTACTTATACCGCAGGTGAGGGGTACTTACATCCTACGCTTGTTCTTACAGCTCTAGGGCGTAGGGTTTAGGGAGAGGGAAGGTCCTTGGAGTCTCGTAGAGGTTCCATCGAAGAATAAGATCCCCTAACGTGCTCTCCTTTTTGAATCCACCTACCACAAGCCTTGGACTCCTCCTTGCTTTGCTGTGAGTGAGGGAGGAAGAAGCCTCGGGAGAGGGAGGAAGAAAAATCGCCCAAGAGAGGGAGAGGGTCGACGGTGAGAAGGTGAGGAAAAGAATGAATTAAAAAAAACTCTTAAGTTCCCTTTATATTTATGGGAAAAATATAACTAACTTCACCTTATCCATCTTTCCCTCTAGTCTATTCTAATGAAAACAAACTCATCCCACTTTGTAAGCCTATTCTCCTCTCATACTAAAGGTCTAGGGGTCAAATCCCACTTAAGCGTTTTTACTGCGCATTCTATTTTTATTCATTTTTGCCTTATTTATCCATGGAAAAATTCTATAAAAATATCCATAAATTCAGAATTAATTCTAGGATATTTCTAAAATTAATTTTGAGAATTTTCGGGCGTTACAGAGAAGTTGGCGTATGCCTTAGTGTTGATGGCCTGAAGACTGTGATTATATTTTTTGGCTCATCCCATTGTGGTGCTCATTAATAGTCCACTCCGGCGCATCCTCACAAATCAAGAGACCTCAGGATGACTGATCAAGTGGACGGCAGAGCTGAGTGAATATGGAATTGAGTACCATCCCCGAACAGCTATCAAAGATCATGCTCTAACCGACTTTATGCTTGAAGCTACCCAAGACCGAAGGTGGATAAAGTATGGAAAATTTATGTGGATGACTCATCCAAAAACAAGCATAGTGGGGTCGAGGTTCTGATGATTTCTCCCAGAGAAGACGTACTACAACTATCCATCTGACTCAACTTCCGAGCCACCAATAATGAAGCCGAATATGAGGCGATCCTAGCGGGGCTCCAAGTTACCAAGCAGGTGGGAGCTACTCGAGTTATATTGCATCAAACTCGCAACTCGTGGCTCAACAACTAAAAGGAGAATTCGAAGTTAAAAATGAGCACTTACAAGCTAGCCAAGTTTACAACTGAAATCTTCTTTCACCGAGGTTGTTTTGCAGAAGATATCTCGGGCGGATAATGTTAAGGTAGATGAGCTAGCCAAGTTTACAAGCTCCTTTGCATTATGGACACTAGAAGAGCCTAGTGCTCCAGAAGGAGTCATGGCCTAGATCGAAGAAGAAACTGCAAACACTGTATTTCCTGACTAGAGAGAACCCTATGTGGAGTTCCTACGCAATGGAACAATGTCGGCGAGTGATAAGGAAGTTTGACTCTTCCATCGCAGAGCTGCCAGATTCACGCTTGTCGGAGAGCAGTTATATAAAAGAATATTTGCTCGACCATTGCTCAAGTGTATTGGTCCAGAGGAGGTCGACTACATCATGCGGGAGGTTCACAAAGGCATCTGTGGAAGTCATATTGGGGGAAAATCCATGGCTAGAAAGATTATTCTGGCCGGATATTTTTGGCCCACACTACAAGCAGAAGCTATCAAATTTGTTGCCGAGTGCGAAGCTTGTTAAAAGCATCAACATATCACTCATCGCCCGACCGAACTACTTCGAGCCTCCACTGTCTCATGCCCCTTCGATCAGTGGGGAATGGATATTGTGGGTTCTTTCCTGATCGGACCTCAGCAGAAGAAGTTCTTATTAGTATTGGTTAACTACTTCTCCAAATGGGTTGAGGCTGAGCCGCTTGCGCATATTTCAGAGGGTGTCGTGATGAAGATCTTGTGGAAGGATATAGTCTATAGGTATGACATTCCTTATAAATTGGTTTCGGATAACGACAGACAGTTTGCAGAGTGCAAACTCAAAGAGTGGTGTGAAGGACTAGGTATTCACCAAACCTTCACCTCAGTCACTTATCCACAAGGCAACGACCAAGTAGACGTGGTCGACCGGGAGATCATTAGAGGGCTTATGATAATGCTAGACCATATTGGAGGCTGTTGGGTCGAAGAACTCCCAAGCATCCTGTGGTCATACCGCACTACTCTCAAAGAAGGGACCGGTCAGAGCCCTTTCAATTTGGTATATGGAGTAGAAGCGGTGATTCTTGTGGAAATAGGCGATGAGTCAATCCGACGACAACAATACGACAAGGAAGATAATGATCAGGAGTGACTTATCGACCTAGACCTGGTGATAGAAGTGCGGGACAATGCCGCTGCCCGACTAGTTGCATACCGGCAACGTATGCATCAAGTGTACAATTGCCGAATTATCATTCGGACTTTCCAAGTCGGAGATAAGGTCTGGAAAAGAACCAAACCAGTCAGCGACACCGAAAAGCTCGAGCCTCAATGGACATCATTATCAAAAAGCTTGTAGGAGGGAGCTATTACTTGCAAGATGCTAAAGGCAAAAGGTTGGAGAGGTCTTGGAATGCAAGTCACCTCTAGCCGTATCGCACTTGGTGAGCCATGTGAGCAATACATGTATTTGTATGTCTACTTGTACTTCTTTGTAGTTGGAGTAATTAAAGAAATAGAAGAAATGTCTCACCAAGACCAAATGCAATAGCCCGAGTTCTTACTATCTCGTGGTGCCGAGGATGCCCGAGATGTGTAGACCTAGCCGTGGTGCTGAGGATACTCGGCCGAGAGCAGCCGAAGATCCTACCATCTCGTGGTGCCGAGGATGCCCGAGATCTGTAGACTTGGTCATGGTGCTGAGGATGCCCGGCCAAGAGCAAACCGAGTTCCTCCCATCTCGTGGTACGGAGGATGCGATGACTAGCCCAATATCAAGTGTCACGAATGAGCCTCAAATTTAGATATTTATAAGTTGAAAACCCTAGCTCACAAAATTAAAATGTAGTACAGGGGTCTCAAGTCGTATTTTCCCAAGAACTAGTTAAGAGAGTTTAATCCAAGCTTGAATTTGTTTGTTGTTTGATGTTTTTGGGGTTTCAAATAAAATTGGGGTTTTGTTTTGTGATAAAGAATGGAAATACAGCTGAAACAAAGTGAATTCAACTAAGCAAGAATTAGCTAGGAAATTATGAAAACTAAACTTTTCCTACTTGAACATTAAGCAATTCAATACGAGTTTATGAAATTGAAAGACAAAACTAGCATCAAAGACAGGCAAACAATAAATCTGTAGCTAAGTTGCAAAAATGAAGTCAAATTCACACACTACACGTTGAATCCTAGAAATAGGGCTAAAATGCACTGGAACCCTACCTGATCGGTCGAAAGACCGATCAGATACATGTCTGATCGGTCGACAGACCAATCAATAGCTGTCTGGATTGGTCGACAGACCGATCAGTAACTGTCTGGATCGGTCGACAAACCGATCAATAACTGTCTGGATCGGTCGAATAGACCGATCAGTAGCTGAAAACTGATTGAAACTACGACAACTAAGAATTCAGAAGCGAAAGATTACAATAAATGAACACCAGACCCTCCCTCGATCTATGATCTTTCTCGCCGTCACACAAGAACCGGCTAGGAACCCCCTAGCTCGACAAATCAGTAAAGAATTACTCCCCAGATCAGTTCTCAGCATATCGACGCTGTTGATGGAATACTCTTTCGATCTCCTCCTTCTCGATTGATTGGATGGCCATTGTGGCTCTAGAATGCTCCAAACTCTTCAGAGAACCCCTCTGAAAGCTCTGAGAACTCCAATTGATAAAGATCGGCGATCGAAAAGTAGCAGATCAGAAGAAGCAGAGCTTCGGCTGAAACCCTCAACCGGGCCCTTCCAATGACGAGATTGCCTTCCAACTTCACCAGAAACTGTCCTCTATGACTCGAGATCTTGAGATGAGATTGCTCTGGTGTGGCTGCCTGCGATCGAAGAAGAAGAAGCAATGAAGAACTGGAAAACTGAAGCTGAATCGCGACCACGACCACAGTGCGGAGAAGTTTGATTTAAATTATCCCATTTGAATTTGAACGGCTATGATTGTTCCGGCCTCATCCGACAGTTGGATCAACTTAGATCTGAACCAAACTCTCCAGATCTCCATCAATGGCTTTTATCTACTTCACCTTAGCTCGGATCAATTAGATCTACGACGAATGGCTCAGATCTTCCTTTCCTTTGAATGGATGGTTGAAACTCCCCTTAATCTTGATCCGACGGTCAGATGGACTCTGATTTGGTTCAAAACTTCAGATCTTGGTCTATGGTCTTGATCAGCTCTATCTTAGGCTCGGATTGATCAGAAACTTAAAGACGGCTCAGATCACGCCGTTTCTTGATCGGACGGCCCACATTGATCCATCTCTTGATCCCCTTGATCGAAGCCAATTCTGAACTCAAGTCTGATCCAATCTGATCTATGCCCATGGTCCTTTGAAGCCTACAAAATTAAATTCAAATTTAAGTGCCAAAACATCTCAAATCTACAAAGATTTGCATCCAAAGCTAAAATAGAGGTAATTCATGAAACTTAATATAAATGCAAACTTAAGCATATAAAAGTGGATCAAAACATGGATTTGAGAGCCTAAAGTAATCAGCAAAATGGTAATTATCAACTCCCCCACACTTACTCTTGGGCGTCTCGCACAACTAACTAATCATGTACCTCCTAGATTATTCTCAATCATAGTTAGAAGCAATTGAAAAGAAATTACCTAGGGTTGTCAATTCTCAAAAATATAAACTCAATGGACTAGTATCTTGTCCTTAAGTCAACAACTTAGTATACTTCATCCTTCATGACTCATTAAGATGAACTAAACATGCAAACCTCTCAAGGGAATATTTAGTGGCTCTCTTCCTAAGTTCTACATTTTTTATGAAAGTAGAGCTCACTCAAACACAATCATGGTTCTTGCACTACCATAAGCTTGCTTATGCTCTACTCTCCACCATCATTCTTGATTTAGATCCACACCTATAAAAACTTATTCAAACAAGTTAGGGAAATATAGAATGATAAAATGAAATAGATGTTCAAGGAACTTTGATACTAAAGAATCATGATAAAGAAAGTAAAGAAATATGACATGATAAGGAAATATGGAAAAGTAAAGAAAGTGGAAGACTTGGACACTCAAGAATGTAACCTAATGCACTTTGCCCTCTTATTTTGAATTATCCTGCATGTATCAGAGTTGTAGTGGAGCAGGGACTGAGGAAATTCACTGAATTCAGTGTGCCAAGGTTCTGTTTCTGTGCCAGCTCTACTGATCGGTCCAGAGACTGATCAGTCTTCTGCCTGATCGTTCTGGAGATCAGTCTGGCTCCTTCTGATCGGACTGAGTGACCGATCAGTCTCTTCCTTGATCGGATTGGTGACCGATCAGGGTCTGATCAGTAGCTGAAACTGAACTGAATTCTTTAGTCTGTCTGCCTGATTTCTTTCTTTTCAACTGATACTACATCTCAAACTCCTCTAGCTCCTTGTTAACAACTTCCACTTCAAAAATCTAACCCATATCCTAATACTACATGTTTATTTTTATTTTTTTCTCTTTTTTTTCTTTTCCTATTTTTTAGCTGCTTCTTTTGTTTTTCTTTTCTGTTTTTTTCCCTTCTTTGCAGTGCTAGCTGAACTACCTCATCTCCACTTCAGTTTCAATTTTTCAGACCTTCTCTTTGTTGTACTAATCCTTTCTTTTCTTGACAGCAATATTAGTTTCTCTCGAATAGAAGCAACTCTTAGATTACAAATCATTCCTTTCTTCAAGCAAAGCACTACTTCTTTGAACATTTTCCACTCCAAATTCCAGTCCACTGTTGCATAGCCTCCAGTTTGAAATAGGAGGAATCAAATTGTGGCAAACATCAGCTAGATTAGGTGCCACATTATACATAGTTTGCAAGCAAACTTGGTGCACAAAACACTTCAAAACTCTAGCTTCCTTCGGAATAAACTCATGGATTTCAGCAGAATTTTTCCTCATAGGATTTGAAACATCAAATAACATTTAGGAATCAAATTGCTCCAAATGTAATCTTCACTACCCAATACTCACAACTGACCCTTGATACACTACTCCATCAAATTTGCACCACCTCTTCATCATTCTTTTCTTACATTTTTTTAATCATTCTTCTTTTTGAGTTGCATCCTTGATACTCTCCTCATCCCTTAAGAATCATCAAAACAGGTTTCCAAGTATAATCTGACAAAAAGTAGGCTTCCAAAATGCATCAATTCTTACCAAAACATTCCAAAACACTAGTCACCTCCCCCACACTTAGCTTTTTGACCGTCTCGGGCAATGTAACATCAAGTCTTGCTGGGACCGGTAGGAAAGCTAGAGGGGGGTGATTAGCTCCGATTTGCTTGTAGATGATTTGTTGCCGCGGAAGACTTCAAGCAATGCTACACTTCTATTTTACTTGGTATCCACCTCCTTGAGATGACTAATCCAAGGGTTCACTCTCCTCACTCTCTCATACACTATGAAAGATCTCCTTCTTGAGATAGAAAAAACCTCTTACAAGCCTACAAGAAGATACAACAAGAATCTAAGCAAAAATAAAATAAAATCTTATAAGATTTACAATGATAAGCTCTCTTTGCTTTCCTTGCTATCTTCAAGCTTGTTATCGCTTGTAGAGCTTTGGAAGTGCAGCAACACTAAGCCTCAAAACCTCTCTTGAAATGGCGTGGAAGAAGGAGGAGAAGAGCCGAAGAAGCTGTGAGCGATCCCCTTCAAAATCTGCGTGAAAACCCTAAATACCCGACGCCTAGGGTTTCTGAATCGATTACCCAATCGATTACCACGTCAGATTCAGCCGTTCAACGGCTAGTTTTTGAACCTGAATTGATTAGCCAATCGATTAAGACTGCCCTTGATCGATTGTTGAATCGATTCAGCACCTCTCTGTGCTCTCGTGTCACACTGCAGTAATCGATCACCTGATCGATTACTGGATCCCTTAATCGATTGACCAATCGATTAAGGGAAGGCCGAATCGATTACCCAATCGATTCAGCCACCTTCTGTTCTCGCAACAAAACTCTCTTAATCGATTACCCAATCGATTACGGTTCTTCTTAATCAATTACCTAATTGATTAAGATCCTTTCTGTTCTCGCGAGATAACAACCCAATTGATTGCTCAAACCTAACCTCAAGCTAGGGTTCCTTTGTCTAACCACGGTCAACGGAGACCCGTTAGGACTTTCCCTTGCCTAGTTCCCAACTAGGACTTTTTCTTGTGCCAGCATGCGATCTCCCCGATCCACCTGGACTTCACCTAGTCCCACTAGGTGTGCCAAGTCCCACTAGGTCTTTTCCCATGTCAGCGTGTGATCTCCCTGATCCACCTGAACTTCACTTAGTCCCACTAGGTGTGCCTAGTCCCATTAGGTATTTTCCCATGCCAGTGTGCGATCTCCCTGATCTACCTGGACTTCACCTAGACCCACTAGGTGTGCCTAGTCCCACTAGGTCTTTTCCCGTACCAGCGTGCGATCTCCCTGATCCACCTAGACTTCACCTAGTCTCACTGGTGTGCCTAGTCCCACTAGGTCTTTTCCGTCAAGCCTCCAGTCAACCTTGACCCACTTGACATTATACGATATTCAAACATCATATGACATTCAAACATCATTATCAAACATTGAAACATCCAACCTTAAGCTTACCAAGCTTACCAAGCATAAGCTCACCCGAGCCTAGTCAAACTAGGTCAAGTCTGACCTACTAAAGATTGCACCAACAATCTCCCCCTTTTTGATGTTTGACAATATGTTTGAGAAAGACTAATCCCTATTAGCCTTTCAATCTTCTCCCCCTTTGACACAAATTAAAAACTCTCCCCGAGAGTCAATATGGTCAAAGGTAAGTCCAATGAAGGTCCCAAACCTTTCATTTAGACCTATGCTCACCCTAGATAAAAAATCCCAATCTTCATCCTTTGTCTTAACCAAAAAAATTTGAACACATGCTTTTTAAGGAAGACCTCCCCCTCAAAACATGCTCTAAACCTCAATCATTGCACCAACAATGATTTGAGAGTACCTAAACCTTTAGGAAATCTCAACTTGAGGTGTTTGAGGTTTTGGGATTCAAAAACTTGAATCAAACCTCTCATTGACACTATAGTTTTCACCAAATCATCTCCCTTTTTGATTTCATATTGAAATTTACCCAAATATACTTATAAAAGTATTCTAAGGGGCTAGGGATTGGTAGGTTACTCAAAATTAGGTTATCAGACTGAAAACAGACAGTTTCAGCGTAATCGATCAACCGATCGATTACAGCTGCCCTTAATCGATCAATCGATCGATTACGGCTGCCCTTAATCGATCACCTGATCGATTGAGAGTTTCTGATTTCTAAAAATATATTCAGTCCGAATTTTAGAAACTCCTAAATAATTCTACAAAATTTAGAAAATTTTAAAATTTTGTGTAGACATTATTTATAACATATACTATCAGGGAAAAATAATTTTACATGAAAATACCTTCCTTTTTCAAAGATTGACACAAAAATGGAAACCATTGAAATATTTCAATGTTTCACTTTATTTTGTATCCAATTCATCAATGATGAGATCTATCAAAAGATAGTCTTCACCAAGGTTTTCCAAGATAGTTTTGAAATAGATTTCAAAAATAATTTCCAACCATGTTCCTTGGGCTAAATGCACATGACTTGTACATTAGCATTCCCAATGATTGAAGTTCATTTATACTCAAATTTTGATGAATCTACAACTTAATAGGATGCATGTAAACCAACACATTGAGTTATGTTCATGACCCTAACATCTCACTTGTTTCTAATGTATCTCAAAACCACATACAAGTCATCTTATGGTCTTAGTGAGATGTAAAAAATTTGTTCCCCTAAACTAAGAGTTCATGCATTTCTACCTTGGCATTATAACCTTTAATCATCTACCTAGGATGTTAATTAATGTCAATGCCCTTAATTTCAATGATACTTAAATTCATGCATGATAATGACTATGACATGCATCATATGAGAATTTTCAAAAGAAAATATTATAGCTAGATGATGCATGTATGACATGACATGTAATATTTTCATAATAAAATATGAATGATGGATTATGATGTCATGGCATGTGATAGGGCATACAAAACATGACATAATAGCACAAAAGAAAATACCTAAATTTCCTATATAAGTATCAATAACTCATCGCTAAGCCATTGATAATCCTAGCTTTGCTCCTAATTTCCAAGATAATGCCAAAACTCTCCAACTTGGCTTATCTTTGGATTCTAACTTAGTTGTGCCAACTTTTATTGACTTCAATCTTTCAAAAATATAGTTTGGCACAAATTTTACTCCTCTTAGAGTAATCAAATAACTTGTTCATTTTCAAGGGTAATAACTCCTCGAAAATGTCCCAAAGTGCCAACTTCATCAATGTTAGGTTAACTACCCTTCCAATTTGAGTTGACACTCCCTAGACATATCTAGGGTGTGGCAAACACACTCTTAGGAACCCAAAATCTATTGGTGCTCCTTGGGTGTTCTAGGTATTCACTAGGGATAACTTCCCTTGATACCTTCCTAATGACTCTTCTAGGCTTCTCCGAAGCCTTAGTCATGTTAATCTTGTCTTGGTCAACTCTAGGGATGGGTTCCCTTATGACCTTACTTGACTCCTTGACCTAAATTGAGTTTCATACATATATGGAACTCTATGATAGGATGGACCATCATTCTTGGTTTTAGGTTTGTATTCCAAACCTTTCTTACTCCTAGAGGATCCTTGATTTTATAAATCTAGGTTTTGAATTTTTGATCCCTTAAATAGATTTTCTATCCTTTTGAGGGATTTTTCTAACGTCTCAAGTTTTGACCTCAAAACTTGATTTTCAATCATTACCTCCTCAAGACTTGGTTTTCTAAAATTTCCTTGGTGATTATTCTTCTTGACCTTGTTTTGGGTAGGTCTACCCTTAAATGATCTAAAATCTTCTCTATCCTTAGATGTGGTAGACCTAGCATGGAAGACTCTATATTTTTTCTTAGGTTTTTCATACCTCCTATTTTCATGATAAATAGTATTCAAATGAATATATTTATTTTTAACATGCATATTATCATGATTTAAATAAATACCATTACCTAATGGTACCTTAGTCTTAATCTTGGAGACCCCCCCTTGATTTGAGCTCCTCCTTTTTATCTTGGTCGGATTCTTCCCCTTTGGACATTGGTTCCAATAATGTCCCTTTTGTTTGCATGAGAAGCACACAATGTGCTTCTTATCCTTCTTTGCCATGGGGCCGACCTCCTTTGGCTTCTCCTTGGTCTTGGGTGCCACTAGCACCTTCTTCTTGACCAATTTTGGACACTTACTCTTATAGTGCCCTTTTTTCCTACACTCAAAGAAAATGATATGATTTTTATTTCTACAAATTGAAATTCTTATACCTTTGCTTGTAGGGGTGTTGCATGACTCTTCACTTAATCTGGAGGTAGACACTTCTTTTTTTTCCAGAGTTAATGACCTTTGCTCCCCCTCAATCCTAGAGGTGGAGACTTCTTCTTTTTCTTCCTCGGCCAATGCTTCTTGAATTTCCTCCCCGGATGTCGAGCATCTCTAAACTTCTGAGTCCTCTTCATTTGGTGAATCTCCCTCTTCGGATTTGTCTTGATACGGTACAGTGGAGGGATCTTCATGAAGTCTTGCCAATTTGCTCCAAAGCTCTTTGGCATCTTTGAATTCTCCAATCTTGTCCAAGATGGTGCTTGGCAAAAGATTGACCAATAACTTGGTCACTTTGTAGTTGGCCTCGCATCTCTTGATTTACTCCTCATTCCATTTGCTTTTCTTAAGGAGCTTTCCTTTGGTGCTTGTTGGAGCCTCAAAACCCTCCATTAGAGCAAACCATTGTTCTATCTCCATCATGAAGTAATTTTCGATCTTTGACTTCCAATGATCAAAATTTGCCTTGTCGAATGGTGGAGGTGCCCGGGTGTCATAGCCAAACTCCATTTTTGAAGTTGAATCCTCTTGATGATGACTTCTTGAAATTAGGGTTTCTTCCAACTTCTTCTTCTTCCTCTAGCTCTTACCCTCTTGCGATGAGTCCAAAGCAGAGCAACCTCACTCTGATACCACTTGCTGGGACCGGTAGGAGAGCTAGAGGGGGTGATTAGCTCCAATTTGCTTGTAGATGATTTGTCGCCGCGGAAGACTTCAAGCAATGCTAACACTTCTATTTTACTTGGTATTAACCTCCTTGAGGTGACTAATCCAAGGATTCACTCTCCTCACTCTCTCATACACTATGAAAGATCTCCTTCTTGAGATGGAGAAACCTCTTACAAGCTTACAAGAAGATACAATAAGAATCTAAGCAAAAACAAAATGAAATCTTACAAGATTTACAATGATAAGCTCTCTTTGCTTTCCTTGCTATCTTCAAGCTTGTTATCGCCTGTAGAGCTTTGGAAGTGCAGCAACACTAAGCCCCAAAGCCTCTCTTGAAATGGCGTGGAAGAAGGAGGAGAAGAGCCAAAGAAGCTGTGAGCGATCCCCTTCAAAACCTGCATGAAAACCCTAAATACCCGATGCCTAGGGTTTCTGAATCGATTACCCAATCGATTACCACGTCAGATTCAGCCATTCAACGGCTAGTTTTTGAACCTGAATCGATTAGCCAATCGATTAAGACTGCCCTTGATCGATTGCTGAATCGATTCAGCACCTCTCTGTGCTCTCGCGTCACACTGCAGTAATCGATCACTTGATCGATTACTGGATCCCTTAATCGATTTACCAATCGATTAAGGGAAGGCCGAATCGAATACCCAATCGATTCAGCCATATTGTATTCTCGCAACAAAACTCTCTTAATCGATTACCCAATCGATTACGGTCCTTCTTAATCAATTACCTAATTGATTAAGATCCTTTCTGTTCTCGTGAGATAACAACCCAATCGATTGCTCAAACCTAACCTCAAGCTAGGGTTCCTTTGTCTAACCACGGTCAACCGAGACCCGTTAGGACTTTCCCTTGCTTAGTCCCACTACGTCTTTTCCCATGCCAGCGTGCGATCTCCCTGATCCACCTGGACTTCACCTAGTCCTACTAGGTATTTTCCTATGCTTGCTTGCGATCTCCCTGATCCACCTGGACTTCACCTAGTCCCACTAGGTGTGCCTAATCCCACTAGGTGTGCCTAGTCCCACTAGGTCTTTTCCCATGCCAGCGTGCGATCTCCCTGATCCACCTGTACTTCACCTAGTCCCACTAGGCGTGCCTAGTCCCACTAGGCGTGCCTAGTCCCACTAGGTATTTTCCGTCAAGCCTCCAGTCAACCTTGACCCACTTGACATTATACGATATTCAAACATCATATGACATTCAAACATCATTATCAAACATCGAAACATCCAACCTTAAGCTTACCAAGCTTACCACGCATAAGCTCACCCGAGCCTAGTCAAACTAGGTCAAGTCTGACCTACTAAAGATTGCACCAACATCAAGAACAATTCAAAGCAACCAAGTCCATGGAGAATATGAGTATAAATAGAAATATAAGGGAAAGAAAATAGAATATAGAGAAGATCAACAAGCAATATTGCAAAAATTGATATGAAAAGGAGACAAAGTGATTCACCTCTATAAATGTGGTCCAATCATAGAAATATAGTTTTGAAAGAACCTAAGCAAGTTCTAGAGTACAATCACATGTGTATATCTCAACAATAAGGCCAAGTCCTCACTAGGTGAAAAGAATTCATCTCAAGTCATCAATCTAGAGTTCATAACTAAGTAGTACTCAAGCATCCAAGAATTTTCATCCATTGGCTTAAATCCTAAGTTTTAACAACCAAATATAATTTACTTTCAAAGGACTCTAAAATGATATAGAGAAAACCTAGAGGGATACATTTATTCCTAATCATGCAAGAAATAAGGTGCCAAAAAGAATAACATGGTATCTACAATGACTTTTATTCATTCAACACTACCTAAGCATTTATTAGCAAGAACTTATTGTAAAAGAAAAATTTATTGCTAGAAAACATAAAAATGATATATACAATGGAATAAAAATGTAAGAAAAATAAACTCCCCTTTAAGTTGGGTAGATAGCATTTTTTATGTCCAATCCATCCACATCTAGCTTCTTTACCTCGTCAAAGTATTTCTTCAGCCGTTGGCCATTAACTCTCCAAACAAAATCATTAGCCTCATCCTTGATTTCAACAACACCATAAGGAAAAACTTTAGTTACAAGAAATGAACCTTCCCATCTAGACCTCAACTTACCTTTAATCAATTTGAGCCTTGACTTGTACAATAGGACCTTGTCGCCAATTTGGAGCTCTTTCCTCACTATATGTTTGTCATGAAAAATCTTAGTCTTCTCCTTGTAAATCCTTGAGTTCTCATATGCTTCTAGTCTTATCTCCTCAAGTTCTTGAAGTTGAAGTTTCCTTTCTTCTCCCACTTTAGTAGCATCAAAGTTGCAAGCTTTCACCGCCCAATAAGCTTTATGCTCTATATCCATGGGTAGATGACAAGCTTTCCCATAACCTAGTCGGTAGGGAGACATTCCAATGGCTTGTATGCCATCCGATAGGCCCATAATGCATCGTCAAGCCTCTTGCTCCAATCTTTCCTATTAGGCCCAACGGTCTTCTCCAAAATTGCTTTGATCTCTCTATTTGAAAATTTGGCTTGTCCATTAGTTTGGGGATGGTAGGAAGTAGAAACTTTGTGCACAACCCCATACTTGCTAAGTAGAGCCTTCATGTGTTTGTTGCAAAAATGAGAACCTTGATCACTTATGATAGCCCTTGGAATTCCAAACCTACAAAAAATATGTGACCTGACAAAACTAACAACAACACAAGAGTCATCAGTCCTGGAGGGAATGACCTCCACCCATTTAGAAACATAATCAACAGCAAGTAAAATATACAAATATCCACAAGATGCAGGAAAAGGTCTCATAAAGTCTATCCCCTATACATCAAATATTTCACAAAAAAGCATAGTTTGTTGGGGCATTTCATTTCTAGTTCCTATGTTCCCTGTTCTCTGGCATCTATCACAATTTTTATAAAATAGATATGCATCATGAAATAATGTAGGCCAATACAATCCACACTCTAAAACCTTCCTAGCTGTCCTCTGTGGTCCAAAATGTCCCCTATAGGCTGATGAATGACAAAATGTAAGAACTGAATAAAACTCATGATCAGGTATGCATCTTCTAATTATTTGATCACTACAAAATTTCCATAAGTAAAGATCATCCCACACATAGAATTTAGCATCACTTTTGAATTTATCTTTCTGAGCTTTAGTAAATTGTGCAGGAAACACATGAGCTACTAAAAAGTTAACTAGATCTGCATACCAAGGTGACTCACCATGTATCACTAGAAGGTGCTCATCTCTAAAATCATCATCAATGGTGGTAGGGGGTCCATCTCTCTCTATTCTGCTAAAATGGTTTGCCACCAGGTTCTCTTTTCCACTCCTATCTCGAATTTCCAAGTCAAACTCTTAAAGTAGAAGCGTCCATCTAATCAATCTAGGCTTTGCATCTGGCTTCTTCAGAAGGTACTTCAGAGCTGCATGATTAGAAAACACAATAACGTGAGAATATAATAAATATGATCTAAATCTGTCTAAAGCAAAAATAATAGCAAGGAGCTCTTTTTTTGTAGTGGTGTAGTTGGCCTGGGCAGCATCTAAGGTCTTGGAAGCATAACAAATAACATAAGGCGCTCCATCCACCCTCTGTGCAAGTACAGCTCCTACAGCAAAATTAGAAGCATCACACATTAGCTCAAAAGGTAAATTCCAATCAGGGGGTCTAATAATAGGAGCTGAAGTAAGAGCCTCCCTTAATCTCTGAAAAGCTTCTTTGCATTTTTCATCAAAATATAATTCCACATCTTTCTGCAAAAGTCTAGTCAAGGGCTGAGCAATCTCACTGAAGTCTCTAATAAATCTCCTGTTGAATCCTACATGGCCAAGAAAAGCTCGAACATCCCGTACGCATACAGGGTAAGATAAAGAAGATATAGCACTAACTTTAGCAGGATCTACCTCAATGTCTTTCCTAGAGACTATATGACCTAAGACAATACCATGCTCTACCATAAAGTGGCATTTTTCAAAATTAAGAACAAGATTAGTTTCAATGCATCTATGGAGTACCCTAGACAAATTATCTAAACAAGTATCAAATGATGTGCCAAATACAGAAAAATCATCCATGAAAATTTCCATGCAGTGTTCTAATAACTCACCAAAAATACTTACCATACACCGCTGGAAAGTCCCTGGAGCGTTGCAGAGTCCGAATGACATCCGTCTATAAGCAAATGTACCGAAAGGACAAGTGAAAGTAGTCTTCTCCTGATCCTCCGGGTCTATGCAAATCTGAAAATATCCTGAGTACCCATCCAAGAAGCAATAATGAGACTTCCTTGCCAACCTCTCTAGTATCTGATCAATAAAAGGCAAGGGATAGTGGTCTTTCCTCATGACTTGATTTAGCTTCCTATAGTCAATACAAACTCTCCATGAATTCTTCACTCTGGTGGGTACTAACTCATTGCTTTCATTTTCCACCACTGTCACTTCTGATTTCTTAGGCACCACATGGATAGGGCTAACCCACTTACTGTCAGAAATAGGGTATATGATACCTACCTGTAAGAGTCAAGTCGCCTCTTTCTTCACGACATCTAAAATCAATGGATTTAGCCTTCTTTGTGGCTGCCTGACTGGTTTGACATTCTCTTCCAAAAATATCATGTGCATGCAAATGGCTGGGCTAATACCAGGTATATCAGCTAAAGTCCACCCAATGGCTCTCTTGTGTTGCCTCAGAACTTGCAATAATTTATCTTCTTGCTATGAATCTAAGTTATGGGCGATGATGACAGGTAAATTCTGCTCCTCTCCTAGATAAGCATACTTCAAATAATCTGGCAATGACTTTAACTCAATCTGAGACTGCTCAGTAGGTATAGGTGATCCCTGGGGCTCATTGCAATCTCCTACACTCTCACACCTAACCTCTGAGTCTTCTGAAATCTCAATCAAAGTAGGTGATCCCTGGGACTCAGTACAATCCCCTACACCTATAAAATCCTCTCCAACTGAAAGTAAATCTGATACACCCTCCAAATCAGCCTCCTCTATAGCAAATGTCTCTTCAGCATCCTCTGAACTAAAATATCCTCTGGAAATATCAAGTGAATCTCCCTCAGCAAATGAATCTGTATCAACCAACTCATCTAGAATGTCAATGCTCATAATAGAGTGATCCTCTCTGGGGTGCTTCATAGTATCGAAAATACTGAACTGGACTACTGTGTCTCCTATCTCCATGGAAAGTGTGTCTGTATATACATCAATTTTTGTCCTTGTAGTCTTCAAAATGGTCTTCCAAGAATGAGTGGAGATCTATGTGCTAGATAGTCCCCCTCCATGTCCAAGATATAGAAATCCGCAGGAAAAGTCAACTCCTTCACCTTCACTAATACATCTTCAATAATTTTAGCTGGATGGGTCTGACTTCTATCTGCTAACTGAATCACCACTCCTATAGGCTGCAGAGAACCAATACCAAGCATCTGGAAAACTAATCTAGGCATCACATTAATAGAGGCTCCCAAGTCCAACATAGCATCATGAAAGAGAGTCCTCTCAATCTCACAAGACACAGTAAATACACCTGGATCTTCACATTTCTGAGGGATAGAATGGATAAGGGCTAAGACATTCTTCCCTAAACTGACCATTTCATTTTCCTTCAGCTTCTTCTTGTGAACACACAAATCCTTGAGAAATTTAGCATACTTGGGAATTTGCTTGATCATTGTCAACAAAGGCATATTAATCTCCACCTTACTGAATAATTTCACAAGCTCATTATACTCCCTTGTTTTCTCCTCCTCTACATTCTTTTTGGCTTGAGTCTTGCACTGTGGAAAAGGCAAAGGAACCCTTGATTCCTCCACTTGAGCCAAAACTTGTGGGCTTGAAACTTGAGCTGGAATTCCAAGTGAAGTAGCTGCTGTAGGATCACTTTGGCCATTGATTTCCCCTTCATTTTCAACCAAAATCACAGGATCAATTGAAGAATGAGTGAAGCTTGAACTAGGATTGCAACCAACTGATTTAGAAGACTTTTCAGGGCTGTTTTGAGCTGGAAAACTAGCTACTATTCGGGTTTCAGGAAATTCAGCCCTTGGAGTGTTTAGACTTGAAGCAACCTTCCCACTTCTCAAAGTGATGGCACTTACATTTCTCTTTGGATTAGGAATAGCTTGAGAAGGTAGTTGACTTGATCCTTGGGCTTGCATTTGGTTCATTCCACTAGCTAATTGTCCAATGTGTCTCTCAATGTTTTGTAAGGTAGAATTATTTTTTTGTTGACCTTGTTGTTGTTGCAAAATGTGTTGAATCATCTCCTCTAGCCTTTGTTGTTGAGCACTCACCCCACTAGAACTTTCATAACCTCCTTGATTAGCATGGGTCTTTGGTTGGCCTTGAAATGGTGAATTAGGTTGCTGAAAATTGTGACCTTGCTGTGAATTTTGAAATTGAGGTTGTTGGGGCTGATTAAATGGTTGAAATTGCTGTTGAAATTGTTGGAAATTAGGCTGGGAGCTAGGTTGAAATTGTTGAAAGTTGTTGCTCTGAAAATTCTGATTTTGGGGCTGAAATTGTTGGTTGAAAGGCTGAAATTGTTGGGGCTGAAATTGTTGACTTGAGGGATGGAAATTTTGATTGTATGACTGAAATACTTGCTGTGAAGATTGATATCCTTGCTGTGAAGGTTGAAAAGGATTCGAATTCCCTTGAAAACCTTACTGATTTCCTTGGAAAGCTTGCTGATTTTGATGAAAAGGCTGCTGAAATGGCTGGAAAGGTTGATTACTTTGCTGAAAATTCTGGAAATTCGGTTGAGGTTATTGTAAGGGCTGTTGTGAAGGGTTTTGTTGATAGAAGGAGTTTCCATACTTCAAATTTGGATGATCCCTCCAACCCGGATTGTAGGTAAATGAATATGGGTTATTCTTTTGTTGGAATTGTCCTCTAGTCAAAGCCACTAGTGATTCATCTTGTTGAAGATTAGGACACAAATCTGAGTTTTGTTCTTGACTCGAACAAATGCTACACAACCTCATCACTTGATTTGTAGGTGAAGGTACCGAAAAATTCTGATTTTGGCTCACATTGTTTAATGTCATTTGTTTCACTAACGAGGTAAGCTCCACCAAAGAATTCCTGATATCCTTTTGTTCATTCGAAACCATTTGGACTTCATTCACTCCTCTAGTGGAAAGAGCTCTACTTCCAAATTGTTGTGAATTTTCTGCCATGTTTGAAATTAACTCTCTAGCTTGATCTGGTGTCTTGTTCACTAAGGCTCCTCCAGCTGCAACATCAATCATAATCCTATCCATCTGAAGTAGACCCTTATAGAAATACTGAATAAGGAGCTGCTCACTGATTTGATGTTGTGGGCAACTTGAGCAAAGCTTGTTAAATCTCTCCCAATAATCATATAGGGTCTCTCCCACTACTTGTTGTATACCACAAATACTCTTCCTGATAATTGCAGTTCTGGAGGCTGGAAAGTACATCTCTAGAAATGTCTTCTTCATGGAAATCCAACTAGAAACATGCCCGGCGGGTAAATAATAGAACCAATCCTTAGCTGCTCCAGTCAGAGAAAATGGAAATGCCCTCAACTTGATATCCTCTTCAGAAATCCCCTGAGGCTTCATGGTGGAGCAGACTACGTGGAGCTCATGCAAGTGTCTATTTGGATCTTCTCCAGATTGACCTTGAAACTTAGGCAATAAATGGATAAGTCCTGATCTCTGCTCAAAATCGCCAGTAAGCTCTGGATAAGCAATACATGAATACTGGAAAGCATCATCAGGTGCTGCAAGCTCCTTCATTGTTTTCTGGTGTTCTGCTATAGGACTGCCTGAATGAGTAGAAATGGACTAAGTAGAAATAATCTCAATAGCCTCTGAAACTCTGCCTTGGTTTCTCCTTGCTCTGAACGTTCTCTCAATTTCAGGATCAAATTCCTCAAGGTCACCCCTGTTGGGACCGGGTGCATGTTGACAAGGATACGGGTTCGTAAAATTTTAAATTTTTACGTGCAGCGGAAGAATTAGCATAAAATAATTTCTCAGATTATTTTAACCACGTATCTAGCATGCAACCTTATGATGTGTGGACATGATCATAAATTAAAACTTTGCGGAAAAGTAAACTAATTTACTTAGTACCTCGCGTAACTCAAAGTAAGGGACGAGATCCAACCGTAGCGTCCCTTGGAAGCTCCGCCTCTATTCGCGTCCACGCCGAGTTCTCTTCGGGATGACTTCGCAAAGTCACGAGTTTTGTGCCGACGAGAACTACTAGATTCTCTAAAGGCACAACTAGAAGATCAAGAGAGAAGAAAGGAAACTAACCACCAAGTAACGGAATCAAAATTCCGGGAAGGAAGGAGATGCAACCCGCTTCTACTTCTTCTTTGGCACCTTCTTGGTGGAAGAGTCTTGCGCCGGCCCTAGGGGAGGATAGAGAGCCGGCCCTAGAGAGAGAGTGGGCGCCGGCCCTAGGGGAGGAGAGAGAGCCGACCCTAGAGAGAGAGTGGGCAAAATAGAGAGAGAGAGGGAGAGAGCTATTCTCTTGATTACTCAATTGAGGAAGTCAAGCCTAGCCTTGGTTCCTTTATATAGTAGCCTCTCCCTTGCCAAGTCTCCTCTTTAACGGAATTTTTCATAAGAAATTTATCCTATAAATTTTCTTATGAATTATTTCGTTTATGCCAAGTTTTATTATAACTAATTTTATAATAAAACAAATACATCTCTCCTTTATTATGGAATAAAATTTACAAGAAATTTATAAAATTTTTCTTATCATGGAAAAATCAATTCATAATTGATTTTATAAAATTAAAATAAACCGATCCATGGTTCATTTTAATTTCCATAAAAAAGAATAAATTTCTATAAATTCCTTTATATAAATTTCTTTACATAAATCTCTTTATATAAATTTCTTTATATAGATTTATTTATCCATAATTTTATAAAACAAATTGCGCTTGATTTATTTTATAATTTAAATCAAATTAATTGGTTTCTCCCCTTTGTTGTGGCCGGCCAAACCAAAGAGGGTGGGCACCCTCTTTGGCCGGCCACACCAAGCCAAAGCCATCGCGAATTAAACTCATTTAGTTCGCCCAATAAGCCTTCAAAAGACTTAGCCATTTTTAGCTTCCGTTGCGCCTCTGATTAATTCAGATTCGACTTATTTCTCTTGATCGAAAAATCTAATTTTCAACTCGTTTTAAATCCCTCGGATTACTCGTAGTGCGTGTGACTAAATAGGCTTTCGATTTATGTTGGCCGTCTATAATTTATCAATTATAGAACGATCATGAGTGGCACCTAGTAGTATATCATGATCCCCAATTAATCGAAAGATCAACGGTTGACCTCAGAAATTATTCTGAAACCCTTCAGCAGCTCTAATAAATCGTGCCTCATTCCCTTCACCATCTTATACCCACTTGGTTCAGGACATGGTCTGTGTGTGTCAGTCCCCACTAGGCTGACTACGTCACACCTAGCCCAAGTAGTGTCTTTCTCGTCCTTTGGATTTCTAATTACTCTCATGTATTTAAGAGACTCATACTCTAAATATGACATGCTCTGGCCAGAGGCTTTGAGTAACAATCCGACGATAGGCCTGGGTATACATCTCCTCGCAAGGAGTGGTGAATCCTTTGTAGGTTGTTCAAACATCTTCGGGCACTTCGGCTTATACCCAACCATCCTGGGTCCACACCTCCTTGGAGATGCTTGCTTAAGATATTAAAGTATAAGTCTCCATGACCAAGATGACTTGAACACCGCAAGTCAAAGGAATATCGCACTTAAGCTGCGGTAAGAACTTCACTGACCTGTCTATGTATAGACTACCATGTGAAGTTTTACAGTCAGTCACTCCAAAGAACTAGTTCCCTCAACTAGCATCCATGTTTATCTCCGGATATACCAATGTCACCAGCCAGTGAGAATCAGCTGATTAGAGAATAACCCATGCTAGTCTCAACAGAATTAATAATGTCCGTTTTTATCAATTCATCGACTAGGGATATTTTCAATACTTCACAATTGCACATGTAGAGATAATCACTAGTTGTGATCCCATCACAAATTTTCTTATGCTGTGAATTGTATTGCGGGCATTCAGTAGATGAGTTTAAGATCCCAATCAAATGCACAAATATGTATACTCAAATAGTGAATTTTCATTTATTAAAATAAATATTTACAATCATAAGGCGATTGCCTTAGGACACTTCTCTCATATCACTAAAGTCACCCCCTACAGTCCTGGTCATACACCAATCAAGAAATGACAGCAAATGTATATAGAAAAATGAAACAAGTGAAATAAATCATAAAATTTGAAAATAAGCACACAAGCTAAAATTAAACAAACTCAACTAGTCTCCCCGGCAACGGCGCCAAAAATTTGATGACTAGCCCAATATCAAGTGTCACGAATGAGCCTCAAATTTAGATATTTATAAGTTGAAACCTCTAGCTCACAAAATTAAAATGTAGTGCAGAGGCCTCAAGTCATATTTTTTCAAGGACTATTTAAGAGAGTTTAATCCAAGCTTGAATTTGTTTGTCGTTTGATGTTTTTGGGTTTTCAAATAGGATTGGGGTTTTGTTTTGTGATAAAGAATGGAAATACAGCTGAAACAAAGTGAATTCAGCTAAGCAAGAATTAGATAGGAAATTGTGAAAACTAAACTTTTCCTACTTGAACATTAAGCAATTCAATACGAGTTTATGAAATTGAAAGACAAAACTAGCATCAAAGACAAGCAAACAATAAATCTGTAGCTAAGTTGCAAAAATGAAGTCGAATTCACACACTACAAGTTGAATGCTAGAAACAGGGCTAAAATGCGCTGGAACCCTACCTGATCGGTCGAAAGACCGATCAGATACAAGTCTGATCAGTCGACAGACCGATCAGTAGCTGTCTGGTTCGGTCGACAGACCGATCAGTAATTGTCTGGATCGGTCGAACAGACCGATCAATAGCTGAAAACTGATGGAAACTGCGACAACTAAGAATTCAGAAGCGAAAGATTACAGTAAATGAACACCAGACCCTCCCTGAATCTAAGATCTTTCTCGCCGTCACACAAGAACCGGCTAGGAACCCCCTAGCTCGACAAATCAGTAAAGAATTACTCCCCAGATCAGTTATCAGCATATCGACGCTGTTGATGGAATACTCTTCCAATCTCCTCCTTCCCGATTGATCGGATGGCGATTGTGGCTCCGGAATGCTCCAAACTCTTCAGAGAACCCCTCTGAAAGCTCTGAGAACTCCAATTGATGAAGATCGGCGATCGAAAAGTAGCAAATCAGAAGAAGCAGAGCTTCGGCTGAAACCCTCAACCGGCCCCTTCCAGCGACGAGATTGCCTTCCAACTTCACCAGAAATTATCCTCTATGACTCGAGATCTTGAGATGAGATTGCTCTTGTGTGGTCGCCTACGATCGAAGAAGAAGAAGCGATGAAGCATTGGAAAATTGAAGCTGAATCGCGACCATTACCACAGCGCGGAGAAGTTTGATTTAAATTATCCCATTTGAATTTGAACGGCTGTGATTATTCCGGCCTCATCCGACGGTTGGATCAACTCAGATCTGAACCAAACTCTCCAGATCTCTATCAATGGCTTTGATCTACTTCACCATAGCTCGGATCAATCAGATCTGCGACGGATGGCTCAGATCATCCTTTCCTTTGAATGGATGGTTGAAACTCCCCTTAATCTTGATCCGACGGTCAGATGGACTCTGATTTGGTTCAAAACTTCATATCTTGGTCTATGGTCTTGATCAGCTCTATCTTAGGCTCGGATTGATCAGAAACTTAAAGACGGCTCAGATCACCCCGTTTCTTGATCGGACGGCCCACATTGATCCATCTCTTGATCCCCTTGATCGAAGCCAATTCTTAGCTCAAGTCTGATCTAATCTAATCAATGTCCATGGTCCTTTGAAGCCTACAAAATTAAATTCAAATTTAAGTGCCAAAATATCTCAAATCAACAAAGATTTGCATCCAAAGCTAAAATAGAGGTAATTCATGAAACTTAATATAAATGCAAACTTAAGCATATAAAAATGGATCAAAACATGGATTTGAGAGCCTAAAGTAATCAACAAAATGGTAATTATCAGGATGCCCAAGATGTGTAAACCTAGCCGTGATGCTGAGGATGCCCGGCCGGGAGCAGCCGAAGATCCTACCATCTTGTGGTGCCGAGGATGCCCGAGATGTGTAGACATTGCCATGGTGCTGAGGTTGCCCGGTTGGGAGCAGCCTGAGTTCCTACCATCTTGTGGTGCCGAGGATGCCCGAGATGTGTAGACCTAGTCGTGGTACTGAGGATGCCCGACCGGGAGCAGCCCAAGTTCCTACTATCTTGTGGTGCTGAGGATGCTCGAGATGTATAGACCTAATTGAGGTGCTGAGAATGCCCAGCCGGGAGTAGGAGAAAATAAACCACATGGGATATTAAAGCGGAAGATAAAAATATTTTCATTCATAGTTTGATTTTACATAGGCGTGAAGGGCAACGTGCGACATAAATATAATGCATGAGCCAAAGAGCAAGGGGCAGATAATAAACTATGCAAGAAAATAGCACAGAAGATAAAAATATTTTATTCAAAATTGGAGCTTACATTTGGAGTACAATCAAAAGGAAAGAAAAAAATATAAAATATAAAATACAAAGTATGAAGATAAACAGGAGGAATTATAACTCTTTCTCCTCCGGCGGTAGCTCCTTCCAGGCCCGACCGAAGGAAGCTCAGGTCGGCATCTGGCTTCAACGCTTCAACTTGAAGGAGTTGCTGGATAACCCTATTAAAGCCCTGCTTTAGTCACCTCAGCACTTGACCGACCAAGATATCGCCAAATTCCTCATATTGGAGGAATTTGGCCTTTAACGCCGCCTCTGCCTCTGCTTGTCGGGACGCCTCATTATCCTTATAGGTCTTCAGTTCCTCTGAGACCTAGTCCCAGGCAGGTTTCAGCTCGGTCGCTTCCAAGGATATTTAATCCCGAGCCGCCTGTACATCCTCGAGCAGCTGGGAGGTGGTCAGGAGACGCGACTTGGCCCACTCAAAGTCCTCTTGCAGGTCAGATATTTGCTTCACAGTAGCTTATATCCTTGATTCTTACTTTGCTAGCTGGTCTGCCTGCTCCTTAATCTGATCGTTGAGGGCCTCGGTCGATGATTCCAAGAGTCGGACGTCATCCGACAGCTTCGCCTCCCAGTCATATAGGCGCCCATCTCTTGAGCTAATTGGCCCACCTCCTCAGTGAGGGTTGATGCATGATTTGATAGCAGGCATTCCCGGTGGTAGATGCTATGCAATGATGACTCAGAGGCTAGCAAGCTGTCCAGGTAGTGCTTCGCCATAACCCGAAGGCACCTGTTGAGCTCCACTTGCATCCGTCCTTCCTCACGAGCCCGAAAAACCTCCGCCTCTAGTTCAGTTGTTGGCGCAAAGCTTCAGTTTCCTGCTCGAAGGATAGGCGACGACCTAGGTGTTAGTAATATGAGAGAAGTGTCCTAAGGCAATCGCCTTATGATTGTAAACATTTATTTTAATAAATGAAAATTCACTATTTGAGTATACACAACTAGTGATTATCTCTACATGTGCAATTGTGAAGTATTGAAATTGTCCCTAGTCGATGAATTGATAAATACGGACACTATCAATTCTGTTGAGACTAGCATGGGTTATTCTCTAATCAGCTGATTCTCACTGGCTGGTGACATTGGGATGTCCGGAGATAAACATGGATGCTAGTTAAGGGAACTAGTTCATTGGAGTGACTGGCTGTAAAACTTCACATGGTAGTCTATATATAGACATGTCAGTGAAGCTCTTACTGCAGCTTAAGTGCGATGTTCCTTTGACTTGCGGTGTTCAAGTCATCTTGGTCATGGAGACTTATACTTTAACATCTTAAGTAAGCATCTCCAAGGAGGTGTGGACCCAGGATGGTTGGGTATAAGCCGAAGTGCCCGAAGATGTTTGAACAGCCTACAAAGAATTCACCACTCCTTGCGAGGAGATGTATACCCAAGGCCTATCGTCGGATTGTTACTCAAAGCCTCTGGACAGAGCATGACATGTTTAGAGTATGAGTCACTTAAATACATGAGAGTAATTAGAATCCAAAGGACGAGAAAACGTTACTTGGGCTAGGTGTGACGTAGTCAGCCTAATGGGGACTGACACACATACACCGTGTCCTGAACCAAGTGGGTATAAGATGGTGAAGGGAATGAGGCACGATTCATTAGAGCTGCTGAAGAGTTTCAGAATTATTTATGAGGTCAACCGTTGATCTTTCGATTAATTGGGGATCATGATGTACTACTAGGTGCCACTCATGATCGTTCTATAATTGGTTAATTATAGACGGCCAACATAAATCGAAAGCCTATTTAGTCACACGCACAACGAGTAATCCGAGAGATTTAAAACGAGTTGAAAATTGGATTTTCCGATCAAGAGAAATAAGTCGAATCTGAATTTATCAGAGGCGCATCGGAAGCTTAAAATGGCTAAGTCTTTTGAAGGCTTATTGGGCGAATTAAATGAGTTTAATTCGCGAGGAGGCGGCTTGGTTTGGCCGGCCAAAGAGGGTCCCCACCCTCTTTGGTTTGGCCGACCACCACAATAAAGGAGAGAAACCAATTTATTTGGTTTAAATTATAAAATAAATCAAGCGCCATTAGTTTTATAAAATTATGGATAAATAAATTTATATAAAGAGATTTATATAAAGAAATTTATGATAAGAAAATTTATATAATAAATTTATTCTTTTTATGGAAATTAAAATGAACCATGGATTGATTTATTTTATTTTATAAAATCAATTATGAATTGATTTTTCCATGATAAGAAAAATTTATATAATAAATTTCTTGTAAATTTTATTCCATAATAAAAGGAGAGATATGTTTGTTTTTATTATAAATTTAGTTATAATAAAACATAGCATAACGGAATAATTCATAAGAAAATTTATAGGATAAATTTCTTATGAAAATTTATTCCGTTAAAGGGAAGACTTGGCGATGGAGAGGCTACTATATAAAGGAACCAAGGCAAGGCTTGAATTCCAATCAAGAGATAAAGTAGCAAGCTCTCTCTCTCTCTCTCTTATTCTCTCCCTCTCTCTCTAGGGTCGGCGCCCCTTTCTCTCTCTAGGGCCGGTGCCCTCTCTCCTCCCCTAGGGCCGGCGCACCGCCTAGGGTTGCCGTGAGCCTCCTCCACCAAGAAGGTGCCAAAGAAGAAGAAGAAGCGGGTCGCGACTCCCTCCTTCCCTTCCCCGGAATCATGATTCCGTTACTTGGTGGTTAGTTTCCATCTCTCTCTCTTGATATTCTAGTTGTGCCTTTGGAGAATCTAGTAGTTCTCGTCGGCACAAAACTCGTGGCTTTGCGAAGTCATCCCGAAGAGAACTCGGCGTGGACGCGAATAGAGGCGGAGCTTCCAAGGGACGCTACGGTTGGATCTCGTCCCTTACTTCGAGTTACGCGAGGTATTGAGTAAATTAGTTTACTTTCTGCAAAAATTTAATTTATGATCATGTCCACACATCATAAGGTTGCATGCTAGATACGTGGTTAAAATAATTTGAGAAATTATTTATGCTAATTCTTCCGCTGCACGTAATTATTTTTAAAATTACGAATCCGTATCCATGTCAACATGCACCCGGTCCCAACAGTGGTATCAGAGCCGGTTAGTGTTCGACATAATCATATAATTGTTTTGCGGAAAATTTTGTCATGATCTCAATTTTGGAAAATTTATTCAATCATGGAAACTTTCCAATTATGATAAATTTAGATTTAGGAATTTCAAAGTTTGGAAATCGTCATGAAATTTCGCAAACTTTTGAAATATCCTAGTTTCTGAAATTTTATGATAATTGTGAAAACTTCCCATTTTTGAAAACTTTCCAATTTTGGAAATTTCCTATTTTGGAAATTTTCCAATTTTGGAAATATGTAAGTTTTCTTTGTACCAGAAACTTACAATTATTCTGAAAACCTATTATGAAATCTCACAATTTTGGATACTTTCTTTCAAGAAAGTCTAGACAAATTTATGGATCATTAATTGACAATTAAATTCGAATTGGTTTTAAATTATTAATAAAATTCTTTATTTTAGATTGAACCTCGGGGAGCCGTCCAATTTAAAGTTAGTTGTTGTAATTTAATTTCCCATTTTGAATACAATTGTCATGTTTAATTTGGTTAAGCCTCGGGGAGCGGACCAAATTGGATTTACGATAAATTTCTTTTCTTTGGGTATCTGAGCCTCGGGGAGCCACCCTTAGAAAATAATTTGTTGTAATTAATTAATCCATGAATAAAATATGTGATCAAATCTTGGAAATTTGATTTAAGAGGTGATGCTCTTACATATTGTTGTCTCCAAAATTAATTAGGAAAATGGTTTCCTATAGAGTTTTCTTAAAAGAGATTTTCATGAAAATAATATGTGGTTGAATTAAGGGAATCTGTCTCTTAATTTAATAAGATTTGATTTAGAGAAATCAAAGTCTTAAACATATTATTTCCGAAATTGATTATGACAATTTAGGAAATTGTTTCCCAAAATAATTCCTTGAATAAAGTATGAAATTAGAATTAGGAAATCCGGTTCCTAATTTAATTAATGAGACTTGATAAATTAAGTCACATACATACTTTATTAAGGAAATCGTTAGTCATAACATAATTATATGTCATGAATGTGCTTAGAAAAGAAAGGATGAGACCCAAAACCCCTTACAAAATATTAAGGCCAACACCTTCCATTAATATGGTTAGAATTGGAGTTTTGTTTCTCGTTTGGGTTGATGGACACATCCATGCCCGGCTTGAACCTCAACATGTTCAAACCATGGAATTAGTTTATGAATAATATAGTTGGAGTCAGAGGTCAATCCTTAGTTTTGGTTGTTGGACACATCCAAGCCTGACTAAACGGTTGAATGAGCTCCAAGCATATTAAAACTATTTCTTGATTAATGGGTCAGCCTTAAGCTTGGAGCATCGATTTGTTGTGCCACAGCCAAGGTCGATGTAAAGAGAGGTGCAGTTGGGTGCTATGTATAATGTTGCATACTTGTTAATGAGTTAACAACCCAATGATTTATGCAAACATTCAATTAGTTGATAGCATAAAGTGATAATTACATATATGTGATATGTAATCGGTGTAATTACCTACCTTCATAGCTAAGAATAACTTGATGGCCACAACCATGATTGTTCTTATCTATGGTTGGATATAAACCTATTTGGAGATGTTCCTACGATCTCCCGAATTGATAAAAAGGGTTATTCAATTTGAAAAATAAATAGGATTTTATTAATGTATGTTGATACATTCTTTAATCATTCTTCTCACATAAGCTCAATTTGTATTTCTAGGATAATCACTCGATCATGTCTTCTCTGAATTTGCGTTCCATTTTGGACACCAATAAACTGACTGGGCCAAACTTCATGGACTGGCTTCGAAACCTGAGGATAGTCCTCAAGACAGAGAAGCTTGCTTATGTCCTTGAAGATCAACTTCCCAACCGTCCTCCAGAAGATGCAACTCCAGACCAGTTAGTGGCCTATCAGAAATATGTGACCGATTCTGAACTTGCGAGTTGCATCATGCTAGCCTCTATGGTACCTGAGCTGCAAAAGCAGCATGAGCATATGGATGCTTATACCATCATCTTCCATCTTCATGAGTTGTTTGAAGAGCAGGCGAGATCCGAAAGGTTCGAAGTCTCCAGACTCCTCTTCACCTCTAGGATGCAGGAAGGCACTTCTGCCTCACAGTTTGTGTTAAAGATGTTGGGGTACATTGAGCGACTGAGCACACTCGGTTTTGCAATGGATCATGAACTAAGTATTGACTTAATTCTGCATTGTTTGCCCAAAAGTTATTCACAATTTGTGATGAACTATCGGATGAACAAGCTGGAGACTACCATTCCTGAGTTGCTCAACCTGCTGAAGACTATAGAGCCTTCTGTAAAGCAGGATCAGAAGACGGTACTGTTAGTTGGTTCCTCGAAGAAAGGTTCTAAGAGGAAGGCCAAAGAACAGAATAAAGGAAAGAAGAAAAAGGCCAAAAAGACTGAAAAGACACCAAAAGGCACTTGCCATCACTGTGGCAAGGAGGGTCACTGGCGAAGAAACTGCAAGGTTTATCTTGAGTCCTTGAAGAAGAAGGCATCCGATGCCCCATCCTCTTCAGGTATCTTCGTTATTGAATGTCACTCTATTTCCTCAAATACCTGGGTACTTGATACTGGGTGTAGCTCACATATATGTAATGACATACAGGGGCTAAGGAATAGAAAAAGACTCGTCAAGGTAGAAGCGAATTTGCGAGTTGGAAATGGAGCAAACAATGCTGCTGTTGCCATCGGAACATATTTGCTAAAGCTCCCTACTGGACGTGTTTTAGAATTGGATAATTGTTATTTTGTTCCTTCGTTAATAAAGAAGATTGTATCTATTTCATGTTTGAATGAAAAGGGTTATCATTTAACTTTTAGTAACAATTGTTGTTACATAACTTTAAATGGCGTTCTTTATGGGAATGGAACTTTGTGCAATGGTATCTACACGTTAGATTTATCCGGTGACGTTTTCAATATCGAAGTTAGCAACAAACGTGCTCGAATAGATAATCGAATCTACTCACTACA